>JAVJIF010003083.1:0-288045 GCA_038442645.1 Agave tequilana
AATAGGGAACCAAGGACTGCGATAGGAGATAAGACTCCTTTGAAAATTGGTCTGGTGGAGCTGCCCGTGATTATGGTTCACTTAGAGTATTTGGTTGTTCGGCCTATGTTGATGTCAAGAAAGTTATGTTAAACTTTAAGGTGAACAAATTGGTGTTTTTGGGATACAAAGAAGACTTGAAAGGTTACAAGTTATGAGATTCAGAAAAACAAATAGTTTGTCTCCAGTAGACATGTCACATTGATGAGGCTTCCCAGCAGGTGGTGACAATAAAGACCAAGTCAGAAGTATCGCAGAGGGTGAAGGTTGATGCTACTTCCACATTGTCCACTTCGTTTATTATCGACTGGGATTCCATCAGTTGTAACACCGGGTGGAGATTGAGTAGCCGATATAGCTGAGCATATTGAAAAAGATGTTCAGATGTACCTAGAGGATCAAAGGGAATCCACGAAAGGTTGTAAAGAACCATGTATCTCATGTTGATGAGGTTCATATGACTCGACCAGTTGGGTTCTTTTCTGCCAAAGTTCTTTTCTGCAAAGAAGAGAGTTGTTGAGCTCCTGGAGCTCATTTGAATGAACTATGAGAGGCTTGATCCATTAGGCAGAGGGTACATAGGTAGTCGTAATGGCGCAGCCGTTTGGTGGTGCAGCCCGTATGAAGCTATTTGGGTTATTGGGTTCTTGAGAATTTGCAGCGTAAGCTGAAATTTGGACTTCATATAGAGGTGAAGAGTTATGATCTCGATAAACATTTGATCTTCGATGAGAAGATAGTTGACTTTGCATAAGGGGGGTGCATCAAGTTTGTTAGTTGAAGTTGATTATGTGGAGTGCTTTACTCAGATTTGGTTGGACCGTCTTGGAGACATTTGATTGGAGTGTCAGTCAGTTGTTGAGTCAGTGTTGGCTTATGTTGGATTCTTCTTGAGGTCATTTAGAATGGTGTTCCATCAATTGCTGAGTTGTAGACACATTCGTTGGTCGGCTCATATAGTGTTGATTCTCTTCGGTGAGTGTTGGGAATGTTTGTATGGTGCATTCCGTTTGGATGACTGAGCTGAAATTTGAAATCTTTACAATTGATATAGAGTTTGGAGAGATTACCTGAGGGGACGACAAATTCAATTTAGATCTGGTGTGATCATTTGAATCAATGTAAGTGTGTTGGCGATTGGTTTGGAACTGGTTGGTCTTTCGGCCAAGTCGAGATCGTTTGTCTATTTTCACCGAGATCATTGTCGATTTCGCTAGAAGTTCATTAGAGTTTGGCTTAGATTTGAAAAATCTTCACCGAGGTAGAGAATGTAGAGAGAGCAAAAACAAAAAAGGATAGTTTTTAACTCAATGCCAGAGGTTCGGTCGACCGTGTGTCGACCGACATGCACAAGAAAAATCATTCGATCTAGTGGTTGACCGATGTAGCACGAGGAAGAAGACCCATTTGGTTGGTCGACCGGTCGGTCAACCGACATTTCTAGTAAGTCTTATAGTTTGAGCGGTCGATCGGGCGGTCGATCGCATACTTGGATCGGTCGACCGAACGGTCAAACGACAGTCAGGTCAAAGTAGTTCTGGCCCGACCTGAAGCTGATTTTGGGAGTGTTTTTCCTCTCTATAAAAGGAGACTTGAACCTATTTCTAGGGTTATTGATTTTTGAGTGAGTTCTTGAGAGAACCAATTTAATCCTCTTGTTTTCTTGTATAAATCATCAATAAATCTCTCTCTTCTGCCCCGTGGACGTAGGCATCTTACCGAACATCGTAATCTCCGTCTCCCTCTCTTTGTGTTGTGTTTGTGATCTTAGGGTTTGTGTTCTTGGCTAGTTCTCAGGTCTCAACAATCTTGCGCAAGTTGAATTAATCTGGCCTCTTCTAAATGTGAGAGATTAGAATTGCATGGTATTCTGCCCTTTACTTATTTTCAAGTAAAGAAAAGAACTCAGGATGCATCCCACGCAAGACGTTTCAATTTTAAAGCACGACGATGGGATAAAGAAGAAAATTGGCACAAGAAATTGCAGAGGTTCATATTCCCACAAGCTTGTTAATGCGAATATGATGATGATTCTACTTGCATGGTATTTTAAGCTGTTGAGTCTGCATAATGTGATCTCCAACGCACCAGAAATGGGAGGGTAATGGAGTCAGGATAAGTGAAGGAATCATGGAGGGGTGTAAAGAAGCTCCAAATGCACAAACTGAATGGGCAGGAGAACAAAACGAATCTGAACTGAACTGAGAGCGGAACCAAACCGAAGCTACACACAAACTGAAGCTGTCCAAGAAAATCCGAAAGAAAACTTGAAACCAAACTAAAGACTACTACAAGATTAAGAACAAAGTTCGAAAGAAAATTCAGAATGCAAATAAGATTCAAATTGCAGAAGCCAAAGAAGAAATTCGTTAAACCTGATGCTCTAATACCATGTTAGATTTTTGAAGGCCTTCTTAAAGAACTACATCTTTATTAATTTGAGAAGAATAACAAACCAAACTATAAGAGATGCAACCATATAAGATCTAACTATTCTAACTCCAAGTACTATTTATATAATATAATATATTCTCTTATATCTAAGATTAAGTACATAGTGCATAGTAGATATATGTGAAAAGTTTAGAACTGTTAGAAATATCAATGACAACATGTGACTCATGTGAAACATGTGATTCATGTGAAAGACACCTCTCATGAAATCAACCAGATCTTAAAATCTCCCTTTGATTATAGGAACACGGGATTCATGCACCATGTATTTTTCATTCTTTCTCTCAGTCAATATTTTCCTATTCTTTCTCCTAAATCAGTGTAACCATGTGACCAATATGTTATATATATACACCAAGAACCATAGCTAATGATATCTTGTTTTTGCACAAATAATTTTTTTTCTTCTTCTTATTATCTAGAACAACCATTCTTTATTTACTATCTACGGCAATCAATCAGAGACTCGTTTTATGAGGGCGCAACGGACATACAGGTCTTTCTTATCTGTATTGATAGTAGTGGACCATGTAGAAACGCACTTTTGAACTGCATCCAGATACTCGTGCTAATCTCGGTCCGCCCACCATCCATCGGTATGTTCCTTTCAGTCATCAGCCACCCTTACCTGGTAATTTGAGTCATCAAGGTCACATTATTATCAGGTCTGGGCCTCTTCTGCCCTGGACAATGAAGGAAACCTGGTAATTATGCCTCCAACGAGTTCACATTCACTAAAACCTCCACAGATAAGATGGTGGCAACTTTTCAGGTGTGCCGCTTCATCGCTCTCTGCAATGCAGTCCAGGATTTGTGCCGTGAGTCCTGTCTGTGTCTCGATTCCGAGGCTTTGTTAAAAGGCCCCTGTCAGACATGACAATTGCGTAGGATTTAGTCTTAAAATCGGAAAATTAGTTCAAGCCATCTTTGCAAGTGTGTTAACATTAATAGTCCGGGTCCAACACTCACAAAATCTAATTTAGGCTCAGTTTTCTCGACTAAATATTAGCACACCTAACCATATTTTAACTATCTGATAGAAACCAATTTTCAAGTGGCAGAACTACATAGAGTAACTTTTACAGTTATGACATATTTAGAATAAGATGTTGATTCAATTCATTACTGTTTCTATTTTTCAACAAGCAATTTCTCGTCTCCGAAAGGACAAAGCCGTGGCTCAGTCCCTGAAGGAACACCTCAAAATATATGATGCAAGTGTGAATTCATTGCATGAATGCAAAAATAAATAACTGTTCAGAATCAGGGTGCATTTATTAGAGCATAGCACTTACCCTTCTTGCACAACTTCCCATTTCTCGGGATCATTTGTTGAGGTCCTTCAATTGAATCACCATAAAATCTTCTGATCACAAACTATCTCAATTATCTTACTCGGGATATTTTTCAACTGCACATGTTCAGAGAAATAAAGACTCCTTCAATATCTTAACTGTGGCTTATGGCTGAAAAGTGAAAAGAATGCCATACTGTTGTGTGTTTGTGTTGTCAAACAGACAATGACAACCTATAATGCCAGAAATATCATAGATTGTAATAATTTGTGATGTAAGCTACATACCTTGATTCCAAACCATGGAGAGATGCCATTGTTTCTCAGTAAACTTGACTCGAGCTTCTAGTTATCTGTATTGCCTGTGTTTCACCTCTTACACGGGCCTCCACGGGGGAACACGATGTGCCTTAAACAGAGCCTGAGAATCACCTAACTAAAAAATTTAAGCTGATAGGTAGAGGCCTCACTTTATTTATTTTTCAATGCGGGACTATATTCGCACATGAATACCCAACAATGGGTACAATGTTTCATCAAATAACTAGGTGTTTATCACAAAAAAGACTAATCGCTACCTTTTTTCAGAAACACGACAAACATGTTTGATGCCGGTTAAAATTATTGTTGTCACCAATCATCTGAAAGGAACCAAAAAATGGTCCATAAGCATACAGAGATTCATTCAACATGGTTAGCATCCCCTTGCTTTCTGGAAATGAAATCCGAATACAGAAAAACAAGTGAGGATAACTGTGAATTGCAGACATTTTGTCCAACAAGCCAACATTACTTTTTGAACTTATCTTTGCACAAGGGTTATCAACAAGTAGGATTCTTTGCAGCTAAATTGAAAGATAAAATAGAGAAGATTAGAGTTATCTAAAGTTTGACGGAAACTTTGCAGATTAATATGGTGTGTACACAGGAATTCTAGAAAAAGGATAGCTAGCATCTACACTGAACTTTGAGTAGGATCCCCAAAGTCCAATATCTCAAAGGGTTCACCATACTCCAGTGAATTGCCGAAGGATTAAAAAGATGATAGTTTTCCTTTCTTTGATCTCTCATGATCTCATAATTCAGAGAACATGCAACTTCAATGGGATAGTATGTTCTATGTATATTGACATATACAGAAGGTAACGATGTTTCTCTTTTGAGACATCAGCCTATGTGTGAGATATCTGAAATCTTTGTATCCCTCAAATTTGAATAATGTTTTCCCAATTCTTTAAGTCTTAGTGCAATCCTTACCCCCACATATATATCTTTACTACTTTCTCTGTTTGATTCCATTTGGACAGGAAAGATAAGTGTGATTGAACCCTTGTATATAAATCTCACACACCAAATGTGTGGAGAATCACGAAAGTCATCAGCATATCACGTTCTGTCACCTCACCTGGGGTCTCATATGACATCACATTACGCAATAAGCAGTGACAAATGAAGTTCCCTTTTTATGTTAATAATCATAACCTAACAGGATTTCTATATCCAATACCTATTCTGATAACCTGACTGTTATACTACATCTCAGTCATATTCTTCACTGTCTGTCGACTAAAAGGTTTGAAATATGAAGAGAGAGAAAAATTAAGAAAAAATGGTTAGGGTTTAGAGAAGAAATCATTTAAGTATAGGATTAGTTTAGAAGATGGAAAAAAAATTAGAAAAGGATTTAATTAGAGATTTTAATATGGTTTTTTGATGAGGAAATAGTTTGAATCATATTATGGTTTTATTTAGGTTTGGGATTAGAGATGAAATAAAAGAAAAGAGGTGGATAAAGAAGATGATGAAATGGGCATAAAGAAAGGTGGATGCACAGGGGAGATCACATATATGATGGTGCTTGAGGTCTTTGACACCTTGGCACAAGAACTGTAAAGATTCATATGCCTACAAGGTTGTTAATGCATATGATGATGATTCTACTTGCATGATATTGAGTTAAATGTGTGGCAGTTTCCTGTGATCAGTCTAGACTGCTCAGAAAACTGCAACAACCTTGCTGGTACACACATTTTAAGCTGTTGAGTCTGCATTATGTGATCTCCATTCGCACCAGAGGTGGTAATGGAGGTAGGATAAGTTGAGGTATCATGGAGGGATGTAAAGGAGGTCCAAATGCACAAACTGAATCGGAACGAGAATATATATGTGCTGCACAGGTGTTCATCATCGTGATAGAAATTCATTCACATAATACCATAACATTTTGACACATTAACCATGCCATAGCAGAGAGAACTAGTAACTTTACACTTTTCATAGAAGACTTGAAGAGGGTTAGCACAGAGAGAAAACCTTTCCCCCTTTTTAGCTTTGGGAGTAAGGGCAACGAACCCAATTTTATTGAAATAATACACAGTGCTAAACCTACAGTGGTTTTGTTGATGACTTTGCAAGTTAAAGGGGGTTATGTGACTTAGATGTATGGGACTTTAGAGAAATGTAACCAATAAAGAAAGAAAGGATAGAAGAAGAAATAAAAGACGAAGATAGATCCCACAAAATTCCAATTGTGAGAGTAAACGAGAGGGAGGAGGAGGGGAAAGAACAATGAACACTAGTGACTAGACAGCTCGTTAAGAGAAAAAAGCTCACGTGTTAGCGTAAACACTCCTCTCCCAGTATACCTATATAAATAACCCTTACTTCATAAACATGTGCAACCACAGAGAGGTTTATTTCTAGCCTAAAGTACGTCAGATCCACTTGTGATTCTAACCACATGGTATGACAATATATGATAACTTGGGATTAGCATCTCTTTGAAAATCCATTCTTCGCTACAATTAGTGGATGTTTATATATATCTCAGTCCAAGGCCACAAGTTCATGAAATACGAGTTGCCCGTTTGTTAGTGGGTAATAATCAGCTTCTGAAAATGAGATTGAGTAGTAGGGAAGGTGACTGTTGCTGTGGCTCACTACTTCAATTAGAGGCAAGCGGAAGAGCTCGTTTAACCAGGGACGAGAAGGATAGGGCATTATTTAGGGTTATCTTCATAATAGCCCTTGTCAATAAAAGAGTTAATGAAGTCTTAACCTTTCCTCTTGGATTCCTTTAGCAAAGAATGGAAAACTTTTTATTTCCTTGATAATTTTGTGTAGGAGAGAAACAATAATTATGTCATAGTGAAAGGGTGACAGAGATCTCCATCATCCTTTCTTGGTATTCAGAACTTCATTGGTCTTTATTGTGACAATGGGCCCACTTGAGCTGTTGTAAAGTGCCTAAAAATTTAGAACTCATATCACCCAAAAGGAAACACCTTTGTCAGCTCGAGTCTGAACTTCGCTAACACGAACTCTTCCTTGCTTTACAAACTCACAATCTCCATAACAGCTCGAATAAAGTTTTTTTTTTTTTTTTTGACAATGGACTCATCATACTTGATGGAAGTGGTTAAAAGGCTTGGAAAATGCATGACCTAAAGGGTTTGTACCCAACAATTATCCACCTTTCATTCTATTCTAAGTGAGACAAAATTCATACTTACCTCTTTGCATATTGCCCTTTACTGTTGAAGTAGATTCAAACCACTTGACTTTTAGCTTTGGACAATAAACTGTGATAACCAAAAGTGATGTGTGAGATTATTTCAATTACGAGAGTTTTGTGTCTCAAGAACCATATTTGAAGCAACATATAAGCTTAAAGTGATATAAATTTTCATGATTTCCAGGGAAGGTCTGAGAAAACCTCATCTACGATGACATAGAAAGTATGAGGAGAAGCACATATTAACTCCTTAAAATGACAGGCTAAGGCCTTTTCTCCTGCTCAAAATTTTATTTTTGATATCTTGTATTCCCAGAAAAACACTTTATTGTGACGATGTAGATGTTGGGATCTTTCACCATCAAACAACAGAGACACGAAAAATTGACAGCTCGGCAGCGAAAACTTTGGAGCGGATCTACCGCTAGCAAGCAAAGAAACTAATCACCACAAGAAAATCAAGGAACACCAGATTTTATCGTGGTTCAGCAATGTGCCTATGTTCATGGAATGAGAGGAGAAATATTTATTGAAAAACAGAGAAAGAAATACAAGAGTTACAAGAATATCTCTCTCTCACAGCTCTCAATAGTAGAAATCTCTCTTTGCCTTGACACTAATTTAAAAAGCCAATCCCAGGGGGTTTATACAAGCCCTAGGATGATCCTCGTCCAACCCAATCTTCACAATCCAATCAGCACCGCCTCAGAGAAGAAGGAAATCCGAATCCAATCAAACTGAAAAGAGAACCGTAAAAGAAAACTGTCAGATTCCGGCATTAGTTGACTAGGGTCAAGTATTAGTCGACTAATGTCAAGTATTAGTCGATTATACCAAATAATTAGTTGACTACTCTGACAAAATCTGAAATCCAGCTCTCTGTGCAAGGCCTAGTCGACTACATTCAAATATTAGTCGACTAGCTTAGAAACCTAGTTAACAAATAAAATCTATTAGTCGACTAGTAACATGCACAAAGCCTGTACATGTCCTTGCATGATCCCTGAAGCTTGTACACCTCCACTTGATCCTTGTTTTTTCTTCAATGAATATGAGGCACTCAAATATAATCTCTATCTTGACTCATTGTTCATTGAGTCCCTTCGTAGAAATTGGCATCTGCTTTATTCACCGTACTTTCTTCCCCTTTTGTGGCTTCACATAGTTCCCTCCCAAGAGCTCTTTTCTCCACTTTGTCTTTGGAGAACCTTGATGACGTTCAGAGATGCTCTGAACTTCACCGTGATGATCTTCGTCATCATATCAGCTGGATTCTTCTTCGTGCTTCGATCACCTTATCATCTACGACCCATTGACGATCTTGTGATACCTCACATCAATATGCTTCGTCCGCTATGATACATGTGATCCTTAGCGAGATGAATCGCATTCTGACTGTTGCAATGAACCTGAATTGAATCCAGTATGATACCTAATGTTTCAACCAATCCTCTCAACCACAAAGCTTCCTTTGATGTCTTACTGCAGTCATGCACTCTGCCTCTATCGTTGAAAGAGCAATTGTATCTTACAACTCTACCTTCCAACTAATCACGCACTCAACTATTGTGAATATATAACCCGTCGTAGATCTTCGCAGATTAAGATCTCCTACGTAATCTGCATCAACATAGCCTTATAATACCCTAGTCTTCCCTGTTTTCAATCTCTGAAACACCAAGCATAGTCTCGCAGTCTCTCACAGATATTGCACCACCCACTTTACTGCTTTCAAAATGTTATTTTTCTAGATTTGACATGAACCAACTTACTGTACTAACTGCATAGGTTAAGTCAGACCTAGTGCAGACTATAACATATATGAACGATACCACAGCACTAGCATATGGTACTTGAGAATCTCCTCATCCTCTTCCGGTGATTGTGGATACGACTTGGAGGATAGTTTGAAGTGACTGTCAAAGAAATAGTGATTGGTCTTACTTCTGCCATATTGAATCTTCCAAACACCTTGAGAATATAGTTCTCCTAAAATAGTCAAAGTCTGCATGAGCCTCTGTATCAAGTGATCTCCATACCTAAGATTTTCTTAGTTTTCTCCCAAATTCTTTACATCAAATTCCTTCTTGAGCTGAGATTTAAGCTTCTGAACATGTGTCTTGTTTCTCGCAGCAATCAGCATATCATCCATATATAATAGCAAAATATCGGATCATCATTCTACTTGAAATAGATACAATTGTCATACTCACATCGATTGTATTTAGCCTTAATTATGAAATGGTCAAATCGTTTATACCACTGCATGGGAGACTATTTAAGTCCATAGAGAGACTTATTTAGAGGACAAACCTTATTTTCTTGACCTTCCTGAATATAACCTTCAAGTTGCTTCATATATATCTTCTCCTCCAACTCAACCATGCAGAAACATTATTTGGTATCCATCTGCTCTAACTCTAAATCAAACTGAGCAACTATCGCTAATAACATCCAAATAGACGTATGCTTGACTACAAGAGAGAAGATCCCATTGTAGTCAATACCTTCCTTCTGAGCATATCTTTTGGCAACTAATCTTGTCTTGTACTGCTCATTATTCTTTCTGCGAAAGACCCATCTACAACCTATTACCTTGGAGTTCCTTGAAAGATCGACTAATGTCCATACTTGATTTCTATCCGAAGACTCCATCTCCTGCTCCATGGTTGTAATTCACTTGCGTTGTCATCTGCCTCGATCACCTCCTATAAATGCTAGGGTCACCTGTTTCTTTTACTAATGCGAATGAGATATGATCATCTTCTCAGCCATACCTTGTTGGTGGCACCGAACTCTGACTGGCCGCCTCAACGGTCTAGATTGCTCTTGAGTAGCTTCTCATTGTCTCCATCTGAATCTGAGGAGTTCTCTTCTGACTCTTCAAGCCTTTTAGGGCTCTCTAAAAACTCAACTCCATTTTCTGGGTATCTGCGAACTGTATGAAGCTTTACCTTGCGCTTTATCTTCCGTCTCTGACTTTTCTTGTAACATTAATTCTTCATCAAAGACCACATCTCTACTGGTAAAAGCGCTCCTTGTCTTGGGATCCCAAAGTCTGAAATCCTTGACTCTTTAGGTGAACCCGATGAAGATACATTCTTAAACTTGAACTCCAATTTGTTTCTTTTCTGACTATCAACCACCTATATATCGGGCAATCAAAAATCCGTAAGGTTTAATAGTTTGCTTACTCTCCTTGCCATATCTCCTCTGGGATTTGAAGATCAATAGTTGGTGATGGGACTGCTTGTTCACTAGATGACTCGCACGATTCACCATCTCTGCCCAAATCCTTCTGACATGTCAGCATGTAATCTGATACGGCGAACACGCTCTGTAGTGTCTGATTGATGTGCTCTGCTACTCCTTTCTGTTATGATCACCTTGGAATACTTAGCTGGTGTTTAATACCCTTACTTGCTAAGTAATCTTTAAATTCTTTGGAGGTATACTCGCCTCTATTGCGGACCTCAAGACTTTCACCTTTCACCCCATCTGATTTTCCATCATAGTTTTTCACTCCCTGAACTTCTGAAATACTTTTGATTTCTACTTCAAGAAGTATACCCAAACTTTTCCGAAGAAATCATTTATGAAAGTAACATAGACCTAGCATCCCTAATGGATGCTACTGGCGAAGGCCTCCACGCATTCATGTGTGAGATCTAGCAAGCTCTTTGTCTTGTGTTGTGATATAGAGAAAGCTACTCTATACATTGCCTACCCATAATGCAACATTTACAAAGATCGAGTTTGCAATATGTAGGTAGAACACTCCTTTTGTGTAGGGCTTGAAGACCTCGCTCGCTCATGTGTCAAGACGTATGTGCCAAAGTCTTATAGTATTCTCCTTCTCAGTTGCTACTGAAACATCACCAACAATAATACTTCATGTCAACTTGTACAAGTTTGTTGTCTGTTCTCCTTTGAGAATAGTCATGGAGTCTTTGGTAACTTTGAATCCTCCATCTACACCTGAAAACTTTACCCTCGAGCTTTTAAAGCTCCCAATGAGAGAAGATTCTTCTTCATATCTGAAACATATCAAACGTTTGTGAGGGCTCGAACTTGTCCATCAAACATCCTCATACTGATGTCGATGCCAACAGTCTTGCGCACTGGCGTCATTATCCATCAGGACATAGCCTCCATCATAAGGCTTGTAAGTACTAAACCACTCCCTTTTGACTAATGTGGTTGCGTACTCTGAGTCAAGTAACCAAGACTCTGAGTATATACCTTTCCCTAACTCAGCCATCAAGACATCACATGGATCCTCATCTACTTCTTCAACAACTCCGCTTGATCTGACTTTCCGTGGTACTAGCCTTATCTTTCCGTCTTTCCTCTTTCGCATCTCCTTGTATTTCATACAATCTTCTTGATGTGCCCTGATTTCTTGCAAAAGTAGTAAAAAAATTGTTAGAAGTTTCGGATCTCTTTGGGTCTCCTACTCTTTAATCTTCCCCTCGGCCCTTGACAACAAGTCCTGAGGCCTCCTCCATGGCCTCCTCCATGGAATTATATTCTTCATCAGATCGTTATTCTGGAACATCTATCTGACATCTTCTAACTCTAAGGTGGTTATCATACATGACGGTGGTCTCCAAGTGATCATAACTTGATAGAGAGAAGAGAGTAAACAAAGAGTTTTGTCTTCTTTTACCTTAACCTCTAGGGCCAACAAGTCACTTAAAATTCTATTAAAAGTATTGAGATATTGTAAAATAAGCGTACTTTCCTTTATCTAAAGGATGTATAACTAGTTCTTTATGAAGAGCTTGTTCGACAACTCTTCATCATGTAAAAGCTCTCCAGCCTACACCAAAGACCAGCAGTTGTCTCCTCGTTCATCACGTTGTAGAAGACTTCGTCTGATGGGCACAATATGATCGTCGCCGTGGCACGAAAGTTAATGACATCCACTCATCATTCTCCATCTTTGATAGCTTCTCCTCAGTACCAAGCAGGGTCTTGTGTGTGCCCTCCTTCACAAGCAATGATGTTAATAGCATCTTCCACAACAGGAAGTTGAACTTTCAGTCGATTTCTCCACCTTGATCTGGTTGTCGTGGTCATCTGCTAGCCAACACTCTAATACCAATTGTGGGATCTATCACCGATCAAATAACAGAGACACCAATTGACGGCTCGTAGCAGAAACTTTAAAGCGCCCGTTAGCAACAAAAGAAACTAATCACCACAAGAAAATCAAAGAACACAGATTTAACATAGTTCAGCAATGTGCCTACGTTCACGAAAATAGTGAAGAAATCTTTATTGAAAAACAGAGAAGAAAATATAAGAATTATAAAAATATCTCTCTCTCACAACTCTCAATGGTCAAAATCTCTCTTTGCCTTGACACTACTTTAAAAGGCCAACCCTATATAGGCCGACGATGATTCTAGTCCAACCCACCCAAATTCAGCAATTCAATCAGCAGCGCCTCAGAGAAAGAAAGAAACCGAGTTTAATCCAAACTGAAAACAGAACTATAAAAGGAAACTACCAGAACCCGACATTAGTTGACTAGGCCAAGTATTATCAACTATTACTAAGTATTATCGATTATACCAAATAATTTGTCGACTATTCTGACAAAATGAAACCCCAACTCTCTGTTGCGAGGCCTAATCGACTACACCCAAGTATTAGTCGACTAGGTTACCAAGCGTTAGTCGACTAGCCTAAAACCTAGTCGACTAATAAACCTATTAGTCGACTAATAACATGCACAAAGCTGGTACATGTCCGTGTATGATCTCTAAAGCTTGTAACACCTCCACCTGATCTTTGATTCTTCTCCAATGAATATGAGGCACTCAAAATACTAACAGTAGATGACTTTGATCTTCACGTAAAACTTGTCCAATCAAAAACTTAGAGGATCCAAATATTGGGAAAGAAAAGGAAAGACTAAAGTGGCAAGGAGATTCTAGTAGTAGATAAGCTTCGGACCAAGATGGCGCTCAAGGTGCTCAGAAATATTTTGCCATTACTTGTCCCCGAGTGGAAGCAATTGCGTCTACAATATCTATCCACTTTTCATAGGTTTGTAATTAGAGGTTTTGGAGGAGTTGGAGAATACTAGGCTATCATGCTTTCAAAAGCATCATTAACATGTAGGCAGAGGTGGTGGCCAGAGATCATTATAATTTTTAGGAATCCGATGAGAAAAAAGTAAGTTGAGATAGAGAAATGACTGATGGAGCTCAGAGAATAGATCCTTTTCTCCAGCATGATTAGTCCTTTGTTCATAATGATTGTATGGAGATCCTCCATACCTTAATATGAAACTCCTTACTTCACTCATAACATTAGATTGTCAATAAGACTGCAAGAAAAATGATAAAAGTAAAATTGCACTTGAAGGCTAAAATGTTACTCATGCATCTGTAAAAAGTTGGTTTACCTTGCACCTTCACCCAAAAGGGATAGGATAGGTGGTTACAAGGTTTGTAGAAGAATGATTTCAGGTATTCAACGAACAAAGTCAGTTGATCTCTTACTAGTATTTCCTCAAAATAGTTGCAACGAATCTCAAAGACTTTTATAGGATAAGTAGTGATGAGCTTGTTGATATTTGACGAGTCAATATAAACAACATGAATGTGCAGCCTACATGTGTCAAGATTATAAATTATAGATCTAATGTAGTCTAATCTAAAATTTTCTCAACAATATATCTAGGATTGGGAAGATGACTTGACTAGGAAAATTTTACCAAAAAGGGAGTTACTATCTTTGTTGACTGTAAGAGACAGGATGGGTGGGCCGTCATAATGACTCTTCTTCTTGGAGTGTCAATGTTCGGTTGCTGGAGAACTAAGACAAACATAGGTGATTGTTTATCAATGATCGTAATGGCTTGCCCTCCATCAAAGTGTGGTAATTAGGAGTCAAACTCATCGTTTCAAAGTCCATAAGTAGCGCACGCATAGTGTGTGTGCGCGTGTGCCGTGTGTGCGTGAATTATATATATATATATATAATATATATATATATAAATATATATATATATTATATATATATACTGTGTTTTGAATAGTATCATAGATATGGAAATAAAAACTTCTATAAAACATAATCTTGCATTCTTTGCTAGTTAATGAATCATTCAATGAGATAGGACTTCAAGGTTAGGTTGTTGGAGTATTCATGTGTGATTATAATCTCACATTGAATAAAAAGTAGGAAAATGTCTATTAGGTTAAGAATTTGTGTCATATTGATTTCTACCCCCCATATTTAACGTCAACCATACTCCGAAGACCCATGTTTTCCTCACATTGGGGTATAACGAGGGAAACCCGGTTTGAAGTTTGGCAAGCTAGGTTGTAACTCTGGTTGGAAAATGAGGGGTCAGGGTGGGTGGGTGTTGGAGCGGGGAGGGGGTTTGGAAAATATCTAAAAGTGGGAGATATGCTATGGCTCATCTAAAGTTGACAAAGTTGGTTAGTTCGGTACAAAGAAAGAGGAGAATAATGTTAAGATATTAACGAGCGAGGATAACTTCATACTCGAAAGAACAAATGTGAGGACTTATAAATAGTAAACTGGGGTCAAAAAATTGAAGGGGGTGATTTGGAAAATGTTCTAAAAGTGGGACTATGCTATGGCTCAGCTAAAGTTGGTTAGTTTGGGATGCATAAGAAAGAAGGAGAATATTGTTAAGATATCAATGAGTGAGAATAACTTCGTACTCGAAGGAACAAATATGAGGACTTATAAATAGTAAGCTGGGGTAAAAAAAACAGAATTATCTTAATTGTTTAATGAAATTGGATCCAAGGGAATTCTTTATAAAAAGTCTTTATTCTTTTGTCTTACATCATCTCAAGAGACTCTGATCCACAATGTTTGGCCACTAATTACTAAAATTTTACTTTGGTTCTCAGGAACCAACTTGTGTGAACATCAGCTAAAAGTCCAAATGACACATGAAATACATTAAGGAAACTAATATAGTCCTTGGGAAAGCAGTATGGCCAACTCTCCAATCAAAGGCTAACTGCACTATACTATTAGAGAGAACTGGGAATCTTCAAAAGCACCTAGACTAACCTTCCCAACAATCCAAAGGATCCCTGGGTAGTGCAGAGACAACTCACTCACCCTGCATCAAAGTGAGTAGTTTCGAATTCAAACTCGAGGTTTCTCACTAGGATTTAAAATGGCTCAATTTAAGAAGCAATATCATAGGAACAAACAAATAGGTTTCAGGGGTATGATGACTTAGCATAGAAATGTCTTATTTTTGAAAAGAAGTTTTAAGAAATAATTTCACACACAGAGTGGGAGCAAACTTGTTTGGTTGTCATACATACTTCGGAAAATCTATTCAGAGTATCAGGGTAGACTAACCAAAGTATTTCACTTCTTTCTTGAAACATGTTCTTATCTCCTGAGACAAGGAAATGCATTGTAGTTAATGATATCAAAATGATTCTAATCAAAACGAATCTCACTGCCCCCTAAAGCATCTTTGTTGGTATCATACTCGACCTTTCCCCGCACAACCCTCTCTCAAGATCTCTCATGACCTCACTCTCTTATTCGCCCACACTTACTCATGTCGTGCTCCTTTTGATCTCGCTCGTGCTTGCCTCAAACACTACTAGCTGGAACTGAAGGACCGAAGAAGGTGAAACCGAACACAAAAGGTATCTCACTACATGTTCCTCATTAAAGTTTTTAGCAAATTTTAGAATTTCAACCATAAATATTTCTTTTAGGGTTTATTAAAAAACTTATAATTTGAAGAAAATAAGAGTTTGAAAGGTATTATGATTAAAAAACAACTGGCCATTTTTTTTACTATGATTAAAATTCAAGAAATCTGAGACCAATACCTTTTGAATATAGATCATTTAAAATTTTAGAAAATTCTAAATTTTAATTATAATATATTTTTTAATAACTAATAGGAAATGCTTACCACTTTGTGATAGCAAGATTCTAAAGAGTTTCTTGGAAATTATAAATCAATGCCCATATAATATTTTCTGGGTTTAAAATTCCTAACTCAACTTTTGAAAAACATCAATGTATCTCCTAGTTCTTTATATGTTCTCATACATGTTTATTTTGAGAATTAAAAGTAAAACTTTTACCCCTTTCATGGATATATTATGCATAATAGTTTAACTTTTAAAATATAGTTTTGACTTTTTGTTTTTTTTATATTAGATTTAAGAATAAAATTTTGCATCCTATAGTAAGGTGTAATTTCATGCTATTTTCTTTTGCAGTAAAAAGAAGTATATATTGTGATTAGCTTATTATAGCACATGAGTTGTAAAAATTATATTACATTATAATACTAATTCATAAAGAGAAGATTAATCATTCTTACTTAATTTTGGTATGCACACACTTCTCATTATATTAAATGCAATTATTTTAATTTTAACATTTCCCCTAGCAGGACAACTAATATAATATTTAATTACAGGTTCATAGAAGGACCGTGTTAAAATTGCATTTTGTGATAAAAGCAAATCTGGGACTAGTAGTTTTCAGAATATAGATCATTTGGAAGAGAAAATGGAGAATAAATGAAAGAAATTTCCTCAATGATTGATACACTGCTAAGTTACTAAAAAATAATATTAAGCAACTGAGCACAGTTGTGTCAAATGAGCAAAAGAAATTGCGAATGAGCACTCTTTTTCAGCCACTTGTGGTACATACCTTACATTAATCAAATAGACCTTGCATGGATTTTTGTTAAGTGATTAGAAAAAAGCCAATAGAAGATTTTTATTGGGGAAATATCATCAATTTTGAGGCGAGGAAATATTGATTATCACTGGCCTTTCTACTAGAGGAGAGAACTGTGTTTTAGCTAAAAATACACAACTGATATATTAAATTTGATTTTGGTGGTGATTATGAAAAGTGAAAAGATTATCATTAATATGGCAACACCCTTAGTCCTTTATGATAATCTTTTATGACATTTTCCCCTAATAAAATCCCTTTCATGTATTTACATGCACTTAACAAGAAGTTCATGCAAGATTTATATTGATTAATTTAATACATGTTGCAAAAGTGTCCAAAGAAAGTGCTCATTAGAAGTTTGTTTTGCTAATCTAGCACAATTGTGCATTGCTTAATATTATCTTTTAGGAATTAGTAGAGCATAGACCATTGAGCAATTTTTTTTAATTTGCTCTATATTTTATTTCCTTCCAAATGATGTATATTTTGAAAAGTATTGGTCCTAGATTTGCTTTTATCATAAAACAGAATTTAACACGCGTCATTTTATGAACATGTTATTAAATATTATAATAGTTAGCCTTCTAGGAAGATGTTCAAAAATTAAAATAAGTTGCATATTACATAAATGAGAAGTGTGTGCATACCAAAAAATTAAGAGCAATTAATCTTCTCATCATTAAGTAATAAATTGTAATAGAATTATTAAAGCTCATATAGTCAAATAAACTAATTAACAAGAGATGCTCTATAATATTTTTGCCAAAGAAAGAAAATAACATAAATTTACATCTTTACTAGAGGATGAAATTTTGTTCTTCATCTAATATATTAAGAACAAAAGAGTTAATTAATATAATTTAACAAAAGTTAAACTATTATGCATAATATATTCATGGGAGGGTAAAATATTTTAATTCTAATTCTCAAAGGAAACATAAATATAGACAATCTAAAAAATCACAGGAGATACAATTGAACATTATTTTAAAATAGAGTTAGGAATTTTGAAAAAAAAAAATTTATATGGACATTTGGTTTATAATTATCAATTAATTCTTTTGATCTTGCTATCACAAAGTAATACATTTCCTGTTAAATATTAAAAAATTGTCCTATAATTAAAATTCTAGAATTTGCTGAAAATCTAAATGATATATATTCTAAAAGAACATCAATCTCAAATTTGATGGTATTATGAACTGTAATTTTAATAGATTTATGATTTCTAACCATATCTTTCAAATCATATGTATCACCAAATGATATGCATTTTTTATTAAATACTAAAAAAGTAATTTAAAAAATGAAATTCTAGATTTTGTTAAAAAAGTTTACTGAGGAACATGTAGTGGGGTAACTTTTGTGTTTGTTGTCAATTTTTATGGTCCTTTAGTTGTAGACAGTAGTGTTTGAAGACAAGCACGAGCGAGATCAAATGAGCGCAAGTCAAAACAAATAAGCGGTGAGGACATGAGAGATCTCGAGAGAGCATTTGTGAAGAAAAGGCCGAGCACGATATCAACTGAGATAATTTTTAGGGGCAAGGAGATTCGTTTTGATTAGAATTTTTTTTTTTGCGAGGAATAAGGTTTAGGGTTTGAGAAATTCAAAGATAAAAAAATAAAATGTTGTGGGAGATGAAAGAAGAAGAAGAAGAAAAATAATTGAAAAGATATCAACTTGATTCTTTTTTTAAATAAAGGTCGTAGCTCGATCTTGAACCTGAGACCTCCCAATTCCCGACCCACTTATCACTGAACTATGCCTTAGTGGCCCGATATCTACTGGATTATTATAATTCTTTTTAATCATAGAAGGGTATTTCTGTCAAGATGAAAGGCTAAAAATAAGGTCACCACATTAGCATTATAAATTAAAAATAAGTCAAATGGGGATATAGAGAGAGAGATATAGACTTGGCCTCCAGAAGGATTTGAATATGAATTCTTCTCACTCAAATTCAATGCTAGAACATTCAAATACAAGATCCACTCCGTTAAGTTGATCTACATTATTTAAAATGACTAAAATTAAAACTCAAATATTTTGTAGTTTTCTTAATCATGCATCAGTACACACAAAATTAACAATTGAAAGTAGCATATTACTTAGATCTATGATTTAGACATATAAATACTAAAGTCTGACCCCTTTTTCATGATCTAAAAATTAAAAAACCCTCACACACCAACTTTTGGTAGCTTTCAAATATTATACACTATAAAACTAACCAACTCACTATTTCGGCTGTTCATTTTGCCTTACTTGATGAATAAACAAAAAGTATACAAAATACTTGATTTTTATTATTAATTACTTTAAATAATGTAGATCAACTTCAACGGATTTGATCGTGTATTGAATACCGTAATATTAAATTTGAGTGGAAAGATTAGTGTTCAAATCCTTCCCAAAGGATCCATGTATGTGTGTATGAGTAACTAAAAAGTAGGACATCCTCAGGGGGCGCTAGACTAGTTAGATCGTAATTTGCTCCCCAGCAGGTCGCTGGTTCAAATTTTTGATGGGTGTTTGCCCCGAGATTTTATTACCGCGATTTACTCAAGACTGTGCAGGGAAACTTCTTAAAGTAGAGTGCACAAACCCCCACGGGATTAGTTGGGGTGCGCTAAGCGGCCTCGAATACCCAGATGGATTCCGTAAAAATTTAAAAAGTAGGAAAGAGATGGTTTTAAAAGATGAAGTATTAAACTGCTAATGTGGCATGATGTTAACATGCCTTTTTATCACCCATTTTCCTATACAACCAAATACCGATATTTTCTCTTTTTCCCCAGCTTTTTACATTAGATTCGAACTCAAATTATTTTTCTTGGGTCCCACAACACTTTTTCTCAATTTATTTCCCTACAACCAAATAGATGCTTAGTTCCAAATTATACGAGAAGTTAGAAAGATAAGTGCAATTTTCTTTTTCTTCTCTTTTCATCTTTTTGCCTTCTGATAAGAACCTAGAATACACCTTCTTCATAGTGAGCCACATCAATTGAACAATCAAGTAGAAAACTAAATTTATAGAATTGCAAGTGATAGTTCTCAAATCTTTAACTTTAGGTCTTAAACTTGGGATTGAAGGATTGAAAGAATACACTCCACGGTTGATAGGGTTATGAGATTATTTTGAGAGAGTGTAAAATCTTATTAGTAGAGTTTTTTAACTCATTAGAGAAGATAGCGCGTAGATCGGAGTTCAAAGGTGAATGGTAGAAGCATAAGTCACAGCTGAAGACAAAGGGCGAGTTGACCAGGCATGGTAGAAGCCCAAGTCACAGCTGAAGATAAAAGGTCAGTCGACCTGCCATGCACATAACGAGCACTTGGAGATCAAGGCGTAGAGGTGACCGCCCGGTCAACCACCCACAGGAGCTGCCCAAAGACTGAAGGAACGATCAACCGCCCGATCGAATATCCCAAAGACAGGTTGTGGTTCTGCACAATAAGCCGTCGACCGCCAGGTCGACCGCACAGAGCATCATTTTTGTACTACAAGAGAACGGTCGAGCACCCAGTCGACCGTATGTCAGGTCCGGGCAATTTTTTATTATGTTTCGGACTTCGTTTCTGACCCGATTTCAGATTTTTTGAGTTTTCTTTTTTCAAGGATTCTCTAGCTAAATATAAAGGGTATTGTCCCCACTGATTGTATCTTGTAATTGTTGTTTAATAAGATCTTTTTCCCTTCTCTCCCAAGGACATAGGCAATTGTCGAACCTCATTAAATTTGTGTGTTCTCGCTTTTATCTCTTTGCTTATTTGTTCATGTAACTGGTGATTATTCTCTAGTGTGAGATAATCCTCTGGTGGTTCCTCCCAACAAGTGGTATCATAGCTTTTCGTTTCGACTGAGAGTTTCGTTCGGGTGGAGCAAATCACTTTGGAGACTGACTCTAGTTTCGTTTGGAGGTAAAGATCTAATCTTTCCTATCTGAATTTATTTTCACTAATTATTTTCTGCATTGCTTTGAAGAATCTACTGAGAAGATTGCCGAAGATAGTGAATCCGCAGTGAAATTCATGAATCATCATCCGACAAAGATTGATGTCGTGAAGTTCGATGGCACGAACAATTTTGAGATGTGAAGGTGTGAGGTGATGTATGCACTGACGGCATCAAACCTCAAAGATGCTCTACATTTAGAAGAAAAGCCAAATGAGACATCTGAAAAGGACTAGGAGAAGATGAACAAAACGGCATGTAGCGTCATAAGATCGTATTTAACACAAGATATAAAGTACCATGTGATGACCAAGACTTCCGTAAGTAAGATATGGGAGATCTTAGAGAGCAAGCATGTGACAAAGAGCATTGAAAATCACTTGCACCTGAAGAGGAGGCTTTATCGCTTTCAATTGAAGAGAGAAATCTTGACCAGGGAACATATGAACGACCACACAAAGCTTCTTGCAGACTTGGCCAACGTGGATGTGGTGATCGAAGAGGAGGACAAGGCGCTGATTCTGTTGAGTTCTCTTCCTGGCATGGCCAATGAGACCTTCGTCTTCACTCTAATCAACAATAAACAATCCTTTGGCTATCATTAAGTTTCTTCTGGTCTTGTTAATCATGAATTGAGGTCAAAAAGCCTCCTAAGAGTACATCAGCAGAGAAGTATTGACGGTAAGAGGCAGAAGTTTTGGTCATAAGGGCAAAGGTGATCATAGTAGATCGAAGTCCATACCCGTTTTTAGAGATCTGAAGAAGAACCAGTGTGCCTTTTGCAAATCATAGGGCACCGAAAGGTTGATTGTCCAAATATCAAAGATAAGGAGTCGAAGACCGAGGCAAATCCCGCACAAGTGGTCAGTAAACATCTGCTAGTACTTCACAGGCAGGTGGATCGAACTCAGACTCATCAGTATTCTCGTTCTTCTCAGTCACTACTCCTACTGTTGGTTACTCAGGTGATTCTGAGTGGATGCTAGATACAGGAGCTACCTATCACGTATTCCCAATAGGGACAGGTTTTCTAACTTTGAGAAGCTAGATGGTTTTCCGTTGTCATTGGTTATGATCGTCCATGTAATATGAAAGGGATAGTATGGTCCTTTCAAGATATTTGATGGAAAGGTGCGGGAACTAAAGGAAGTGAGGTATGTAGCTCAATTGAAAAGAAATATTATTTCTGTTGATGTCTTGAAAGCATTGGATCTTGAGGAAACTGTTAGAGATGGTGTTCTCAAGATGAATAGAGATTCGATGGTTGTTTTGAAGGGCATCCGACGAAATAACTTATACTACTTGAGAGTAGTACGATTACATGATAAGTGACGACTTCTATCAATTCAGATGATGATTGTACACGTCTATGGCACATGAGACTCAGATATAAAGTGAAAAGTCTTTGAAAGCTCTAGCAAAGCAAGATTTGTTGTAAGGTGCCAAGATCTGCAAGTTAAAATTTTGTTAACATTGCATCATTCGTAAGAAGACCAAGATGAAATTCGGTACCACAATTCATTGCACCAAAGGGATTCTTGACTATGTTCACACAGATGGCTGGGGACCACCAAGACAACATTTATTGGAGATAACCACTACTTTATATCTTTTATAGATAATTACTCTAGAGATACGTATATATACCATGAAGCACAAAGGGGAAGTCCTGGAGTTGTTTGTGGAGTGAAAAAAGAATATAGTGAAAAATACGGGAAGGAAGATCAAAGTACTCCGATTAGACAATTATGGGAGTACATCAGCGATCCTTTCCTACAGTTATGCCGCGATGAGGGCGTAGAAAGGCACTTCACAGTAAGAGAAACACTGGAACAAAACTAGGTGGCCGAAAGAATGAACAGAACATTGCTGGAGAAGATTCGTTGCATGTTATCCAACACCAGTATATCGAATTTTTTTAGGTCGAGGCATTGGCGTATGCTTGCTATCTCGTTAACAGGTTGCCTTTGCCTACGATAGGAGGTAAAACTCCTTTGGAAGTTTGATCAAGAAAAGTTGCTCAGGATTATGACTCGCTTTGGTATTTGGTTGTCCGCCATGTCAAGAAGACAAGTTGGGTCACAAAGCGAGGAAAGGAGTGTTTCGTTGGATTCGAGAAAGGCGTAAAAAGCTACAAAATTTGAGATCCAAAGGATAAAAAGTTCATCTTAAGCAGGGATGTCACAGACTCTCAGCAGATGGAGAGTGAGAAGACCAATAAGATATCACAGCAAATGAAGAGCGATGCTACTCCACCTCCAGATAGAACAATATCATTTATAATTACACCTGAGGTGACACAAGGTGGTGATCATATAGCCAATTATGATGCTGAGGATGATGAGGATTAAGAACAGGTTATGGGTGATGTCCAAGAATCCATTGCAGTTAAAAGAGCTTGGAGAAATCCACATAAGCCCAGTTGGCTCACTACTAACATGATAGTGACCTATGCTCTCTAAGTCGTTGAGGAGGCAATCACGTCTACATATAGGGAACCTGAAATCAATACAGAGTCCAAGATGTGAAAGGATGTCATGATAGAAGAGATAAATTCTCTACACAAGAACGACACTTGAGAACTGTCAGAGTTGCACAAGGGAAAAAAGGTGATCGGCTTTAAGTGGGTATTTGCAAAGAAACAAGGATCTCTTGATGGTAATATTGTACGCTACAAAGTCAGATTGGTAACTAAAGGTTACACGCAGTTAGAAGGCATTGACTAAAATGAGGTATTCTCACCCGTTGTGAAGCACTCGTCTTTTCAAATTTTGTTAGCGCTGGTGGCATAGTTGAGTTGGAGTTTATCAGCTCGACGTGAAGACCGCCTTTGTCCATGACGATCTTAAAGAGGAGATCTACATGTCTCAGCCTACGGGGTTCAAGACTATAGGAATGGAGAATACGGTATGTAAGTTAAGAAAATCGCTTAATGAATTAAAGCAATCACCAAGGCTGTGTGGTATAAGCGTTTCGACAGCATCATAAGAGGCCAGAGGTACACATGAAGCTATTACGACCCATGTGTATATTACAATAAGCTACCGGGTAGAGAGTACATCTATCTACTCTTGTATATAGATGATATGCTCATCGCTTCTGGGAGCAAATCCGTGATTGATAAACTGAAGGACTTGTCTTCTGAATTCTAGATGAAGGGTCTTAGTGAAGCGAAGAAGGTGCTAGGCATGGAGGTTCAGCGAGATTGGAAAGGTGGCAAGGCTAGATTAACACGAAAAGGTATTTGAAGAAGGTACTTCAGAAATTCAACATCAACGATGACACGAAGTCTGTAAGTATACTATTAGCCCCTCATTTCAATTTAAAAGCTACTATGTCTCCTACTACTATTGAAGAGCATGAGTACATGACTCGCGTACCCTATCTTAGCGCGGTTGCTAGTTTAATATATGCAATGGTGTGTACAAGGCCTGATCTATCACAAACTGTATCAATGATTAGCAGATACATGCACGATCCCGGCAGGGGTCATTGAGAGACAGTAAAGTAGATTCTATGGTACATCAAAGGTATCATAGACGTTGGTTTGGTGTTCGAGAAGGATTTTACAGGTAAGCATGAGCGTATCAGATACATTGATTCCGCCTACACAGGAGATCTCAACAAACGTCGGTCGACAAAAGGATATGTGTTTACATTGGTCCAAGTACCGGTGTGTTGGCGCTCTATTTTACAGTCTACTATCGCATTGTCTACTACAGAGGCCGAATATATATCCATGACGAAGGGTATGAAGGAGGCAACTTGGTTTCAAGGGTTACTTGACGACTTGGGGATTGATCAAGATCTATTGAAGATCAATTGTGATAACATGAGTGCTATTTATTTGGCAAAAAAAACAAGTGTATCATGCAAGAACGAAGCACATTGACGTCATGTTTCACTTTTTTCGAGAGATTCTTGAGGAGGGTGACATCGAGTTACAAAAGATTTACACGAAGGAGAATCACGCCGATATGCTTACCAAGGTTATTCCACGAGTGAAGTCATTACAAAAAGTTGCTCCATATCTTTCCAGTCACTTGAGCTCGGTGGAGCTCGTTTGGATGACCGATGGATGGTTAGATCGCCTAGGGGGGTACATAGGCAACCACATTGGTGCAGCCTGTTGGAGTCGACATGCTACTATATAGTGTTCGGCTTAGATTTAAGAAATCTTCATCGAGGCGGAGAATTGTGTGGAGAGAGTGTAAAATCTCGTTAGTAGAGTTTGTTTTACTCATTGGAGAAGATAACACGGAAATCAGAGTTCAAAGGTCCACAATAGAAGCTCAAGTTACAGCTGAAGACAGAGGACCGGTCTACTAGCCGGTCTACTGGCCATATACAGAACGAGCACTTGGAGAATCAAGGTGTAGTGATCGACCGCTCGGTCGACTGCACAGAGGATACCCGAAGACTACTGGAATGGTCGATCGCCGGTCGACCGTCCAGAAAACAAGTTGCCGCTCTACATAACTAGCAGTCAACCGCCCGGTACACAGCATCATTTTTGTACTACAGGAGAGCGCTCGACTGCTCGCCGGGTCTGAGCAGTTTCTTATTATGATTCTGACTTCGTTTCTGATCCGATTTCAGATTTGTTGATTTTTTCCTTCAGGGATTCTCTAGCTATATATAGAGGGGAATTGTCCACATTGATTGTGTCTTGTAATTGTTGTTTAATAAGATCTCTCTCCCTTTCTGCCCCCAAGGACATAGGCAATTGCCGAATCTCGTTAAATTTTGTGTGTTCTCGCTTTTTTCTCTTTGCTTGTTTGTTCATGCAACTGGTGACTATTCTCTGGTGGGCGGTAATCCTGTGGTGGGTTCCTCCCAACATTATATAAATAAATAAATATACTAAAAGGCTGAGGGGCAATTTTCTTTCATTTTCAGTCTTGTTTGAATACTAGCTAAAAATTTTGTGCACCAAGGGCATGTTGCTTAGATGAACTATTTTACTTGCAATTGATTCCCTTGTATTTCTCATTTTTTTCATGTATTATTTTGATTTCTTTACGTTTTGTTAAAAACTTTCTAATATAGTGCAGTCGGACTCGCTCTCATTATTTATGGCAAGAGAAAAAAAGCAAAGAATAATCTAACTGTCGACCAAATAAGAATCATGAGAATACATTGACTTAAAAAAATTATGTTTCTTTCCACCTAAAACTTTTTGAATTGTAAAGCATTATAGAACTGAGCAGATAAAATTATAATACATAAGTTTATTGAAATGCCCTAGGGTATAATTATAGGGTTATGCACATTGTTTTAGAATTATTAATCAATAACATATAACAGAGCAAATTTAAATTTAACATTCAAAGTATATATTAAAAAAGCATATAACAAGACAAATGATATCTGAGTTGTTCTTAACAAGTTATTTAGCAGCCCATTATGAGTATTTCATCAAACACCTGTACTGCAATGGAAAAAAAATCAGAATAACGAATTAAATAAAAATCCAATATAAAATTTAACATCTAGTTGAGAATGGTATAAAATTATTTGAATTAAAAAGCCATGAAAAAATAGAAGACAATAACCTTTCTTTGAGTATCTGGACTTTCTTCTTCTTCTTCTCTTCTTCTTCAGTTATGTTCTCTCGTTTGTTCTTGGATACATTCTTTGTTCTTCAACTAAAAAGCAAAAGCCGCAGTAGAAACTTGATTTGAGACCTCCCATAACTCAACCAAGAAAACATTGGGTGAAGCCTTCATGGTTACTTTCCCCTTCTTTTATTGAGAGATAGAACAAAACTGAGAAAAATTATCAAACACAAATAAGGCAAATAAGGTCATGGTTTTAAAACAATATACTGAAAACATCCATGAAAATTACGCATGCAAGAGAGATAAATAGACGATGGTTCAATATAAATTAATTTAATTTGAAAACTCATAAAGGAAAAGAAGACATTTACCGATAGGGGACTTGAATTCCTTGATTTCCTTTTCAGATCTTTTCACCTTTGATCGAGGATTCCCCTACTTCTTCTTTGATGATTGAGACATAAAATTAATATTACCAATTAGTTATATTAGGGATTTGTGCTTGATTCAGAAGAAGAGGTGGCCACCATAACAGAGAGTACTCGAAGATGCAGGCACATAATAAGAGGATGAAGTGGAGACGTCGAGATCAAGAGACGCAAGGACTTGAAGCGCGGATGCTAGAACGAGAAAAAAAAAAAGTAATAACATATAAATTAATTGTTGTGCGCAGATGACAACAACCAATAGAGGATCTAACAGATCTCAACCACAAAGAACAATCAAACAAATTCAAGAAGAACACACAATCGCAAAAACAAGATCTAACGAGGTTTCGGCCAACGTGCCTACGTCCTCGGGCAATCAATGGAGAGATTTCTATTAGGAAGATGATTACAATGGCTCTAAGTCTCTTTGAATGCAAGAGAACTTAGGGCTAATACTTTTTCGCAGAGATACTAAACCTAGGATCAACATAGGCTTAAATACCTCATACAACGGATCAGCAGATTTAACCCAGAACCCGACTGTCGGTCGACCGTCCCTGTCGATCGACTTCCTTATTCCGGTCGACCGGGTCGGTCGACCCAGAAAACCCGAGAGTTGGGGTCTGTCAGTCAGGCATTGCGGTCGACCGGGCCGGTCGACCGCTCCAACCTCTGTGCATGCTGTGCACGTCGGTCGACGGTCCGGTCGACCGACCTTGCCTGATTCTGCTGCTGCTGCTGTTTTCTGCTGCTGTTCACTTTGCCTTCCGTCGTCGACTTCCTTGGCGATCTCCTCGACGCGACCCATGGCAATCCAGCAATCCAGTCAGCTTCCTAAGTAATAATCTCTCTCTTTCCAACAATTCTCCACCTCGGCGAAGATTTTCAAATCTGAGCCGAACTCCAACGAACCCCAGTCCATCACCTGGCGAAATCGACACACGATCTCGGCGAAATCGACACACGATCTCGGCTTGCGCGCACCGGTCGAATTGACACACGATCTCGGCGAAATCGACACACGATCTCGGCTTGAAATCTTTGGCTCATCTATTCCTGGAAAACATCGCACATGCCTTCCCTGCACTTCACCTTAGGAGAATTTTCATACCCGATCACTAACCATGGCTCCCTCTCCGCAACTTCACGACCTCACGAAGACTTCCTTATGAGCCAACACTGACTCTCCACTGACTAGCTCTATCTAGTCTACATGTCTTCCACTGACGGTCCAACCAAGTCTGCGTAGAACACACCAAACATCATCGGCTTCAACTGGATGCACACCACTCCTTATGCAAGCTCAACATATTCTCTCCTGAAGATCATCTGTTCATCGAGACCACAACACCTCACCTCTCCGTGAAGTCCAACTGGCCACAACGCTTCACCTCTACGTGAAGCCCTAAACAGCTCCTCGAGAACCCAAATAGCTTCATAAGAGTTGCATCCCCAAATGGCTGCGCCTTTACGGCTGCCTACGTACCTTTGCCCAAAAGGATCAAGCCAACCGTAGTTCATTTGAATGAGCTTCAACAAGCTCAAATTATGGTACCTGTATCTGCAGCAGCAAACCTGTCAGACCGAGTCATATGAACCTCTTCCCGACCATCATGGAGGACAACGGCCTTCAACTTTAGCTTGTCGATATCACAAGCTTGAGATCCATGCTTCTTTAACCACGACTGTGGTTTCACCTTGGTTCCTTTTTCTGCAAATAACTCGACATCCTCAACAATGTCATCAACATGTTCAGCATCACCTTGGTATCATGAACCCCACCCGGTGTCACCTCCGCTGAAGTATCCTTTGATGCCGAACCAACTGGAGATGATGGAGTAGCATCAACCTCCACCCGCTGCAATCCTTCCTTGGTCTCCGTCCTCTCCACCTGCTGAGAGACAGTGGACTTCACTACTGAAGCCTCTCCAAATATGACATGTCTGCTCATCATGATTTTCTTGTCTTCGGAGTCCCACAACCTGTAGCTGTTTCCCTTGATGCCCAAGTAGACAAACCTCTTTGCCTGCGGATTCACCTTGCCACTCTTGGCACTGAAGTAAGCCGGACTTCCAATTCCCGCAGCATACCATGATCTTGAGCAAATTTTTCAGACCAAATTTTCAATGGAGCTTTACTCCTATCACAGTCGATCGATTATTGAGATGGCTAGCATACTTAGTCGCCTCAGTCCAAAGCGACTTGTCCAATCCTGCATTAGACAACAATCTCCGAACCTCCTCCAGCAAGGGACGGATTACTTCCTTAGCCAACCCATCTGTTCCTGTTGAGAAGTGAGTAGCAATCCCTGTGTTCTGGCCAAATTGTAGGAATTGGTTAATGTCTATTCCAACATTACCAATATGAAGCTCCTTTATCTTCCTACCTATCTGCCTCTCCATTTTTCTTCTCCACTTCCTCAACACATCTAGGGCTTCACCCCTTTGTCTCATTGGATATATCCAAACTTGCCTAGATGAACAATCAATGAACGAGACAAAGTACCCGTGACCTCCAAGCGATGCCGTCTTAGCAGGTCCCCATACACTCACGTGAACCCAATCAAGAAGACCTTCATTGTGGTAAGTATTGGTGCTGAATCTCACCGTCTTCTTGTCCAGAACGCTGTGTCCACCTTTCAACTTGCAGGTAGCAGCACCTTCCATGATTCCCTCTTTGCAGGAGCTTGCAAAGACCTTCCATCTTCGTGTCCGACCTTTCCTGCCAGTCCTCCAGGCCAGCATCATCTGATGAACTTGAAGTCTTCACCTGATCTGTAATCGTACTACCCTTCAAGTAGTAGAGATTGCCTCGGCGGACGCCCTTCATCACCACCATCGAGCCCTTGATCATCCTGAGATCGCCATCTCGAACAGATATCACCATGCCCGATGCTTCCAAAGTTCCCACAGAGATTAGATTTCTCTTCAACTGAGGTACATACCTCACTCCTTTCAGCTCCCTTTCCATCCCATCAAACATCCTGATTCGGATTGTACCTACACCCTCCACTCTACATGGGTGATCATCGCCCATAACGACCGAACACCCCTCCAGCTGCTCAAAGTTGGAAAACCAGCCCCGATTAGGGCACGCATGGTATGTTGTACCTGTATCCAGAATCCACTCATCTTTCCATGAGTTACCAATAATGGGAGAACTGACTGAAAACGAGAAACCTGACGAGTCCGAATCTGCTCCATCCGCCTGTGACCTGCTCCTCTGAGTATTCGTCACTTTTGCAAGATTTGTTTCAGCCTTCGACTCCTTCTCTTCCCCTTGAACTTTGGACAGTCCACTTTCCAGTGCCCTATCTCTCGGCAGAAAATGCACTGATCCTTCCTCAGATCCCTATAGCCCGACCTGGACTTCGATCTTCCTCTCACCTCCTTACCCTTCCGCGATGAACCTCTGCTTCTTACTTTCAGTGCCTCCGCCACTGAGCTTGACTGTGAAGGATGCCTCTCATTCTTCCTTGTCTCATAGCTCATCAATGCAGATGACACCTCATCATAATTCAAGGTCTGCCTTCCATTAATGAAGGTCAGTGTGAATATCTCGTACTCCTCTGCAGGAAGTGAATTCAGAAAGATGACCGCCTTATCTTCCTCTTCTACCACGACATCCACATTTATCAGATCTGTAAGAAGCTTTGTGAATCGGTTGATGTGCTCATTTACTGTGCTCCCCTTCTTCATTCGAAACTGATACAGCTTACTCTTAAGCTGCAACCTAGACTCACGCTCTTAGTCAGGTATTTCTTAGCAAGGGTGTCCCACAGCTTCTTTGCCGACGTCTCATGTTGTGCAAGATATTTGATGTCTTGCGACAAGCATGAACGTATCAAGCCACATGCCGACCTATTCATCTTCGCTCACTCTTCATCAGTGGTCGTGTTCTTCTTCCTCTCCAATAAGAGAGTGTCTTCGAGGTTTGATGCATTCAACGCATCCATAACCTCGCATCTCCACATACCAAAATTGTTAGTCCCATTAAACTTAACAACTTCAATCCTTGGGTGATTGTTCATTGTCTTAACAAATGCAGTTTCTTCTGCCATTGAGATTTTTCCCTGATTCTCTATCTATGCGGAAGATCAACCAACTTGAAATAGATCTCTACTCAGATAAAAAATAGGATTTTTACCTGTCCCTTGAAACCCTAGATCGAGTTTCTCATCAGATCTACTCCACCACGGATTCAATGAGCCCTCCTTGAGTCCTTCTGAGATCGACACACGATCTCCTCGAACACCCAATACCTCAGATCTGAGATCGACACACGATCTCCACCGGATCCGATCTCGAGCCCTCCGAATCCTCAGAAATCCCAAAGAGCAACCTGGATGCTCTGATACCACTTGTTGTGCGCCGATGACAACAACCAATAGAGGATCTAACAGATCTCAACCACAAAGAACAATCAAACAAATCCAAGAAGAACACACAATCGCAAAAAACAAGATCTAACGAGGTTCGGCCAACGTGCCTACGTCCTCGGGGCAATCAATGGAGAGATTTATATTAGGAAGATGATTACAATGGCTCTAAGTCTCTTTGAATGCAAGAGAACTTAGGGCTAATACTTTTTCGCAGAGATACTAAACCTAGGATCAACATAGGCTTAAATACCTCATACAACGGATCAGCAGATTTAACCCAGAATCCGACTGTCGGTCGACAGGAGACGGTCGACCGACTTCCTTATTCCGGTCGACCGGGTCGGTCGACCCAGAAAACCCGAGAGTTGGGGTCTGTCAGTCAGGCATTACGGGTCGACCGGCCGGTCGACCGCTCCAACCTCTGTGCATGCTGTGCACGTCGGTCGACCGGTCCGGTCGACCGACCTTGCCTGATTCTGCTGCTGCTGCTGTTTTCTGCTGCTGTTCACTTTGCCTTCCGTCGTCGACTTCCTTGGCGATCTCCTCGACGCGACCCATGGCAATCTAGCAATCCAGTCAGCTTCCTAGGTAATAATCTCTCTCTTTCCAACATTAATAAAATAATAATATATAATATACTAGTATCCCGCCGTCGCCGGGCGGTGAGAAACCGACCGACAGCGGCGTGTTGAGAGAAAGAAGGGTGAAGGGTGAAGGGGGGATGGGCGGAAGGAGAGATAGAGAGAGGGAGAGGGCACAGAGGAGGAGGGGAGTCGGAGAGGGGATAGAGGGAGCAGAGGGAGACAGAGAAAGGAGAGGGATGGAGGCAGGGGAGATGACAGACGGAAGGACAAGTTATGAGAGAAACCTCCCTTCGATCAGTTTCACTAGCGCACCGTTATTGACAGTTGAAAACCGATCGATAAGTAATGGCCAAGCAGCAAAGAAGAAGGTGGGAGGAGGAGGGGGGAGGAGAAATAAGGAAGGAGAATGAGGGAGGAGGTGAGAGATGAAGAAGAAGACAGACGGACGGATAAAGTTTCCCTATGAGTCACAGGAGAAAACCTACTTTCTGTCCGTTTTGAATCTTAATATATCGTCATTGTGAGTGGGAAACCGCGATCGATCAGAGAAGGAGGAGGAGGGGAAAGAGGAAAAAGAGGAAGGAGGCAGAGCTGTGAGAAGGAAGAAGACAGACAGACGGACGAACAAAGTTTATATGTGTCACGGGAGAAAACCTCTCTTCGGTCGGTTTGATTAAAAAAAAACTTAAAGAATTTAGAGAACAACTGGTAGATGATATTTGAACGACTCGAATTCATTCTAGTTTAAACTCAGAAAAGTGATTTGTTTGGACGGCTTAGATTAGATTTACACAAGTAAATGAACAAAGCAGATCATTCAGACGACTGCGGATATTTGCACCCACCAAATTAATTAAGGCACCTATTAAATAATTACAAGAGTGTCATTTTTTTTGGACACATTTACCCTCAGGGAAAAGTCCAAAATGTTTTCCTCTGTTTGTCAGAGTTACAATCGTATTCGGTCGGCCAGGGTGGCTGAACACGAATGTAATTGCTCGGTCGTGGCTGGCCAAACCGAGCTAAAATTATTCATCCAGCCATGCCAAACAGCGTCACAAGGGGGAGGGGGAGGGGGAGGTCGACGACCGGGGGGTGTAGGTATAAGGGGGAGATCAAGGGCTAAGGGGTGGCGAGGAGGAGGAGGAGGTGGTGTAGGGAAGGCAGGGGCTGAGGGGGGAGGGCTTGATGAAAAAGGGGGAGGCGGGGGTGACTGGAAGAAGGAGCAAGAGGAAGGAAGAGGGGGGCTAGAAGAAGGAAGAGGGAAAATGAGAAGGCGGGGCTGCCCGCGGCGGGGCTGGAAGGAGGAGGAAAAAAAGGGAGGGGGAGGGGAGGTAATTTTGATTTTTTTTAAAATTTTGTGGGTGCCTTTATCAATTTGGATGAGTGTCTTAATCAATTTGGTGGGTGCAAATATGCGCACTCTCGAATAAAAAACAAAAAGGTTCTCTTATAATAGTAGAGGGAATCTAGAGTTAATGATAATTATTTAAGATAGAGGATACGTGAAAAAAATATTTTAAAAAATTAAAATTTAAAACACGGAATCACTGTGTTTCCTAACATTTTTGAGAGTTTAAAATAGATGCTAACCTCCCTCTATTTAGATATGTCAAATTTCTTTGCACGAGTGTTAACGCCCAAGATTTTATAGTGCCTGAAAAAAAATCCTCGTTTCTCCTATTCTATCTCCCGCCGAAGATTCGAAACCAATGACCTAAATTTGGGCCATATCACATTGAGCTAATCCCTCTCTCTAATTAAATTATTGCGACAGAAAATTCTCCGAGGACTTTTTCACGTGCATCAAAATTGCAGAAAACACATCAACGCACAGAAATTTACATGAAAACTCGAAAGGAAAAAAAATAAGAGAGAGAGAGAAAGAGAATCTCTACTTTAATCCGAAAAAATTACAAGTAGAGATTTGCGGCTATGTGATTACAGGTGCGCTAAGATTTTTGTCCTTCAACCTCCTTCTCGTTGCAGAGGGATCAATATTTTCCCATGAGGAACTGACTTTGAATAACTTTTTAAACTAAGCGGCTGACCGTAATCGTAACAATATGATCTGTTGGTCGTAACTACTTGATTTGTTGGCTGTAATCGTCTGATCTATAAGTTGGAGATAAGATCTTTTGGTCAGAGATAAGATCTGTTGGTCAGAGACAATGTCTGTTGGCTGGTGGTAAGATATGTTCAATTTATGTGGTTGCTCTGATATTGTAGTTCCGCGAATCCCGCCTTTGAGCTGCGCTGGAGGAATCTTTTAGAAGCTTTCAATGTCGAGGGGGAATTGAGCTCGTCGGTGGCTCGAGAGGTGACATCGGAGTCCCCGAGTCGGAAATGAACCTGAGCTCTTGGCGCTTGATCTGAGGTGATGTTGGGCCCGACGAGTTAGGGTTGGACCCGAAAGCTCATAGGCGCTTGATCTGAGGTTGAATGACAGAGGCTCGATTGATGGTCAAATGGCGATCATTCCCTTATTATATCTCCGGGCTTGCCACGTGTCGCGATCTCATTTCGGAATCAGAAATTGACCACTATAATTATAATGTCAAACAGTAAACACTTATAAACAAAACAAGAGTGTAATAGAAGTGATAGGCATGTAACAAAAGTTAAAAGTAGGCACATAGGCAATAAGGGGGTGAAAAAAATAAATATATAATATAATTGATGATTAGTAATATAGAGATAAGCGTGTTAACAAATAACAAGCATGTAAGTAATAATAGTTTATAAACTTATGTAATAAGTGTGTAGCATAAATAATAAGTCAATATATATTCGATAATTCTATATAAGCATAAAATATGTAACATATGAAATAATATTATAAACAAATAAGATACACATATAACTAAGATACACATTTTGTTAGCCCAAAGGCCCATCACTCTAGTTTTGATGATGATTTACTCATGTAGTTATACTACTAAAGATCTTGTGTTTATATAGTTTCAGATATTTGATCAAGATCTTAGTAGGTATTTAGCTTCAATAAAAAATTCGAAGTCTAGTTTTGGAGCTAGCACGTGTTGATTCAAGGCATCTAGATCGCATCATGTACTCAAAGGGGAGCCTAGTTCATGAATCAAAGTTTGGACCAAGTCAAGAAGGAGAAGAAGATTTTTAAGAAGACGTGTGTCGTGTTTGTAAACGTTAAGATTTGTTTTTAGATAAAATGTAAAGGATAGATTAGTTGTGGATTGCTAAAGCTCATATACTCACACACACAAAATTTATGTGTTTTCTTAAAACAGTTTTGATTCTAGAAAATACCGTTTTGATTTTTTAGCTTCAAGTATATATCTTTATGTTTCATGAATAAAGTTCATCAAAATGAGCTTATATGGTTTATATGTGTTTTGGATTTCACCAATCACGTTGATGGTTCAAATGTTTAGAAAAACTTATTTGATGTTTTCTATATCATGTGTTTGAGTTTTGGATTTATTAAAACCTATTTTAGAGCTTTTGGTCAAAAACATAGATATATCATCTTATATGTGTACTGGATCATATCCATACACATTAAGATTCAAAAGTGTTTAAAATATCTTATTTTTGTATTTGGAGATGTTTTGGAAAAATCGTTTTTCAAATTAAAGATTGATTTTGAAAAATACGGATTTTTATTTAAGGCAAAATTTCTATATTACAAAAATGGTTCAAAATGTTTGTAATATGTGTTGATTTTTTATCACACATATTTGCACTTCAAAGTATGTTAATGAACTTATTTTTTGTTACATTTTATGTGATTTTATGGGATTTTATTAAAGTTAAAAGACCAAGTTTTAATCCCCAAAATTCAGACCAGGCCTTCTGCCGGTCGACGGCGGGTCGACCGATGTGCACAGAACGTGCATGACCAATTGTCTTGAGGGCCGGTCGACCACTATGGCCCCGGTCGACCGACCGATCGACCATCCAGAGAGCTTTGCTCTCTGGATCTGGCCCCCGTCGACCGGGCGGTCGACCGATATGTCAAGCCAAGGAAACGGCCGACCGGGCGGTCGACCGGCAGGCTGCAACGGTCAAAAATATGACCGTTGGCCGGGCGACCGACAACAGAGTTTTCTGCTGAGTAGGCTTCCAACAGCTATATTTTGTAGGTTATTTATATGGGGCTGTTTTGGGCTGTTTTACATAAGATTTCAAAAGAGCTTTTGTGCCAGTTTTCCTACCTCTTTTAGGGTTTTTCTCCACTTGTTTAGAGCAAATACTTTCATATTAAAAGGAGAGTTTTCAAGAGTATTTTTCTAAAGAGATTTCTTGAGTTTTTCCTCCACTACTTTATCTAGTTTTTCTCACACAAACTTGAGCTTCCATTGCTATATCAATCCTCCTAGAATCTTTGTTTGTGAGAATGTTTTTAGGTGATCCAAGTGTAGAGATCACCAAGTGTTCATTCTTATATTTGAGGAGGCGAACTTGCGGGTTCATGTTGTTTCGAGTTCTTGTGGCAGCTCGGTGTAACATCCCGTTCCCGGAATACGTACTTAGTTGCGTATTCGTATTTTCTGATCGTATTTTTGATTTACTTCCTGTATTTGTTTTGTATTATGAATTATTCGTGTGATCGTATTGCCTTGGATTCGGATTTGTGAACTCGGAGTCAGCCCTAGTCTGAACCGGGGACTCGATCCTAGTAGATTTCTCAATTTGATCCTTTTGTTATTCCAAATTGACCGATTTCAGTTTTAAATACTGTTTTCCAATATTTTGGATTTTCTATGATTTTCTGGAATTTTCCTGAATTAAGTTGAAAATCTTCAAACCGGTGTCGACCAGTACCGCTGACCGATTCTCGGATTTTTAATTTACAAACGGAGTTGAATTTTAAGAAACGACTTTCCAGTAACTTCTTAAAATCACCTTTTCTATCTAAACACTTTTTCTGAGAATTTTCTAAATTTATCAAAATTTCACTGGATTGAGTGTCGGCCAGTATCACTGGTTGATTCCAGGAATTTTAATTTACAATTGGAATCAAATTTCTAAATTCCGCTTTCATATTACTTCTTAGAATTATAATTTCTTCTTTCAGACATTTTCTGAGATTTTTCAGATTTTACCAAAATCTGGCCGACCCGGTGTAGACCGGTATTGACGATTGACCTTATGATTTTATTTTGAAAAATGAGATTGAATTCCTGAAAACCGATTTCACCAAAATCATTTTATAATATTTATTATTTTTGAGAATTTTGGGAAACTTTTCAAGTTACTTTATTTTGGGACTTTTCCGGAGTTTTCGGTGTTTTCCCAGATACCGGAATAGTGTCCAGATATTTTCCCACTTTTTCTCTCTCCTCGCCAAACGCGAGCTTCGCTCCTGGGATTTTTTGCATTTAATGCGGAGATCCTCTCCATGCTGCATTTAATGCACTGCCAATTAATCCCAATCAAGTCAAATCTGACTTTTGTCCTTTTATTAAACGCAACCTTCGCACTTCCCTGAACGCGGCTTTAAACTCCCGCGTTTGGCTCATTTTGGCCTAAACGCAGGTTTGAAGGCTGCGTTTGGGCGTTTGGAGAAGTGAAACGCAAGTTTCACTTTATCATGTGAATGACAACAACATTATTATAATGTTTCCTACCCTTTATATATACCCCCTCTCTCTCTCTCTCTCTCTTTCATTAATCATTCCTCCTTCTTCCTTGTTGTTTCCTGAGAACTAAAACAGCAAGCACAACAACCATGGTGCTCCCTCCTTTGGCCACCCACTTCTCCACCATTTTTCCTTCATTTTCACCACAAATTCCACCATCATTCTCTCTTTCATCTCCTCCTCCATTTCCAACAACAACAACACCTCCATACTATCTTCTTCTTCCTCTTTTCACCATGAAACACCATGAACCCATTAAGCTCTATAGCTTCATCACCATCTCCACCACCGTATACATCACCTTAGCCACCACCAAACCCACCATCTTCATCTCCTCATCGTGCTCTTTCCGATGAGCCATAGCTTCGCTCTCCGAAGCTTCGTTTCCAAAACTCCAACTTTTGATATTGAACTATACTTGCACCTTCAATCTCTCTCCTTCTCTTTCATGGCCGGCCACCTCCTTTGGATTGGGGGCCGTGCTCTCCATCATCGACAAGACTCTAGGACCGGTACCCTCCTTTTGGATTGGGGCCGAGCTTTATCGCCGTAGATTTTCCGGTAATCGTTCGCGATTATTCCGGTGATCGTTTTGGTGATAATTGGCGACCACTTTAACAAAGAACTTATCATTATACTTGTGTTTTTATCATCAAACGCAAACCTCGAACATCAGGATCTGCTCTCTGTTTTGCACTCCATTAGTCGACTTAACCCAACTATAAGTCGACTAACCCCTTTGAAACGCAGCCTTATTTCTGAAGACGCAACCCTATTAGTCGACTACTATCATCCCCTAGTCGACTAACTTTCCTTCTGAAGACGCGGCTCTCTGAGACGCGGCCTTCATTAGTCGACTAACTCATTTGCCCTAGTCGACTAACTTTCCTTCTGAGACGCAGCTTTCTGAAACGCAGCATTACTAGTCGACTTATCCCTTATCTATAGTCGACTAACTCCTTCATAAGTCGACTACTATATCTCCCTAGTCGACTAATCTTGACTGTTTGCTGTGGTTAATCACTTCTTTGAATATGGACCTTATCCTCGAGTCTTGTGTTATATATTGTTATTACAAGACTTGTCACTTAACAAATATCACCTTCCCTTCTCTCTGTTTGTTTCCTAACGCAGATCCCATGCCCGCGTCTGTGTTCTATTCATTTTGTCGTGACGCAGAGTTTATACTCGCGTCCGCGTTCTCCTCGCGTCCTGATTTGAACACGGGTCTCGAACCCCGCGTTTATGGCACCTTCGCGACGCGACTCCCGCGTTTGTGACTTCCGCGTCTGCTATTTCCTGCGTCTGGTATTTCCCGCGATGCGATTCCCGCGTCTGCGACCCTCGCATCCCATGCTCAAACCCGCGTTTCCCTGTGCACACTCCAATTCCATATACTTCTCTCTCCCTGGACTTCTCCCTTACTTTCTCTCTAACGCACTGACGCGTCGATTTCCTGGATTCCAGATATCAGAGATTTCACTAAGATTTAGGCGAGTGATCTCGCTATCCTCTTGCCTTACTATGTTATTGGTTAAGCGAGTGTTCTCGCTTCTTTGGACTTTCCTATTTTCATCGGTTGACTTGTATTCTTTATGATTTATGCTGTTTGGAACTAACACCTTCTTTGATTGTGTTCAACTATTATTCTGTTACTTAACAACTTGATATGCTTTTGCTTGATACTTACCATCTACATGCTAATGCTTGTCACCTGTTTATACTACCTATCATTTTCATGCTACTATTTAACACATGTATATTACCTGGCAACTGGTTTATTATCACCCAACATCGGACATGCTACTACCTTGGCAAGACCCCTTGTTATGATATGACTTGCCACGGACTAATATCAATCTCTGGACATGATTGGTCACCTGACAACTATCATCCTCTTGTCATGCTATCACTTGACACCCGGCATGATATACTTGACTCTCATGATTATCACGATAACGGGAATGATGACCTGACATCTTGATAGTACAAACTGTACTCCTGATACACATGTGATACCTTATAGTACGTACAGTACTCCTGACATTCCTGACTTGCTCTTGCTCATTCCCGGAATCTGATAATCATCTAATAATTCATAAAAGGAACAACTTGCATCGGGTCGGGGGAAACTCGCGGCTATCAATATGTGTTCGTGTTTACAGTGGTATTAGGCATGTTGTGCAACTAAAACTTTCGGTCTGACCTGTGGGCCTCCAGGCGACCGAGGGGAGTGCTGGCTCCCTCCTTCTTGGTACCATCTTGATAAGGGCATCCTATAAGACCCTCCTGTTAGCCTTGCGGCAGGTTCCGTCCACCAAGCAACGGAACAATCCTGGGCCGTGGTCCCGGTATGTACGGGACCCACTGTAAACATAGTTCGTTGATACCCCGCTGGTTTCCAATAACAATCTTGCTTTACTCGGATATGGATCTATGTGTGCTGGGACGCTAGTTCACATAGCTAGATATCAGGGTAAGACGAGTAATAATAAAGTGTCAAGATAATAACCGGCTCTTTAAGTTGTAAGTAGAGGTATGTGGAATGGGACGCATACTGAAGCCTGCAGCTTAAACGGCTATGAATCTGTGATATGCCTTACCATATTTGCTTGTCCTGGATTTTACATCGGATTTTCGGTTTATGAGTATTATAGTATTAACTGCTCATACTCTGCTTTATCCCTTGTATCTACCTGCCTCCTGTTCATTATCTTATCATGCCCTGAGTGCAGTCGGGTTGTATGTGCTTAGATTATGGTGACATGAGATAAAGGTATATAGATGAGGGTTTCCTTATTTGGATTATTCCTTCGATGTACTAGTCTCATGGAGCCGTGATCTGAAACCATACAATCAGATTTGCTCGTCCTCGGCTTTATTCGGTTTCATCGTTATACATATACTTATCCTTGCTCGCCACTTGGCTTTTGCTTCACCACTCGCCTGGGGAGTTTCATCTGACTCCCCTGGATCCTCATGTCCAGGTCATGGAGCTTGGAGCTTGCAGAATCCCAGTTGCTGATCAGAGTGGCGCAGCGGTAGCATGGATCTCCAGCAGACCATCTGAAACTCTATCCTTCCAGGCCCCCTTGTGTGCCTCTCGAGTTTTCCTTTTGTAAACTCGTGAGTGCCTGTGTACTGTTCATACTTGTACATCTCTTTGTAATCTCGCAATTGCGCCATTATGGTGATGTAATATTATTGTAATATTGGATCACCTCTGGTGATAACTTTGTAATTGTACTCATATGTTGGAATGTATAATGCACCACTTGCTTCCGTACTCTGATTCTTGCCTGTACTGATGCTTAGCGTATATACGTGAAGGTACTTCTGACTTGCGTATATACGTTGCAGTAATGTCTCCGTATCCGCCAGGATCGGGGCGTTACAGGTTGGTATCAGAGCTTAGGCTCTCACCTCCTCAGTACGTCCAGACGGCAAATTAATGGTAAAGAAATTTGCAACTGGAATGCATGAGTCTTGGTTATACAATCCAACTACGAGTACAAAGTTATCCATTCTCTCTTGATAATTTTGTCCTTGAATTCTGAAGTTCTCCCATCCTTTCATACTTCAGTTTCTTGTTATTCTTGGACCAACTCGGACATGAAAAGATGGGGAAATCATAACGGTTCTGGTTCTTCCTAGGGTAACCCTAACGGAGAAAATCTTGATTTGAGACTATTTCTGCAAGATATGATGAGACACGATCAAGTACAGACGAAGGTCCCCCGACCAAGGATCATTGGTTGCACTCCGGGAACAGAAGCCAGGCGACATGTTGGATTTCAGGAAATTACAGCCGGCAATCTTTTCAAGCATGGAGAAGCCCTGGATGCATAGCAGTGGTCAGTAAACCTGATGGATCTTCTAAGTCAACTTGGGTCCCTGACAAGAACTAGGTGAAAATGATCAAGATTCAGTTAGAAGATGTAGCCTGGATGTAGTAGTTGGCGGAAGCAGCGAGACTGGGAAAGCCCAACACTTGGGACTAGTTCTCGAAGGATTTCTATAGGAAGATTCTTCTCTGTAATAGCCCAGGAAGAGATGAAAGAATGATTTATCAAATTGCGGTAGGGAGATTGGATTGTAAATAAGTACACTGCAAAATTCCTAAGGCAGAGTCGGTCGGTGTTTTACGTGGTGGCCGACAAGGAGAACCGAGCAAGCAATATCTTAAGTGTGAAATGAAGATGAAGAGCAGGATATTTCTTATCCCCAAGCAGCCCAAGAGTATTCTCAAGTTCTTTTGTCATCATCGGGAAGTGGAATGGACCCAGAGAAGGAAGATTTGGGTGAGTTGCAGATGAAGTTGGTGAAGAGACCCTCTTAATTGATGGAAGCTGAAGGCTCAGACAGGCCTCTGGATGCCCTACTAGCTAAGCCATCCCTCCAACCCTGCCCTCAACATATGACCGGTGGATATTGTCTGGAGCGGGCACCTTTAACATAACCACCAGAAAGATTATGAACTACGACATATTCGGGTTCGGGGATTAGTTGAAAAGTGATTGCCTGCTCAAGGAGACAGAGAACATCGCACCGATCAGATCAACTCATCTAGTATCACCGTTGTGAGGGAATCTAGGACCTACTGTCAGAATAACCTCAACTCATCCCCAGCATCCAGCATGGAGTCATATCAAAAGAGACCGAGAACTAGGGCACATGATGAAGGGAGGCAAACATATAATCTGACGAAAGAGGAAGTCGGGATGCTCAATATGATGGGGTGAGAACAAGAAGGGATGCTCAATATCTGAAAAAGGAGCCCTGAAAGGACTGACCGTAACCATTGTCCCCATTTTTAGCATGTCTGGGAGTTGGTAAATTCTCTATATCATATCCTCCTCATTGCACTATCACTATCAATCCTAGTCCGTCCTATCTCTCTCCCTATTTCATGATTCCTATCTCTTCTATTTTTACTATTCTGATTTTCGTAATTCTTATGCCAACATAAGATATGCGTAGACTAGTGAGGTAACAGCAGGGCAGATGTGGTTCGTTCTCATTATGTTCTGGCATTCCTCGACTCTCGTACATCACATTGTCTTATATTGGACAGATCTTCGGCCTGGCATTATATTCTTGTATTTATGGATGCATCATGGGAGACCAGTACATCAAGTGGACTAGTCATCGCTTATATAATCAGATAGACTGTATCATTACTTGAGGAGTGATAGTATATAACAGTGTTTCAGGATCAGGACTTCTGGCAGTCTTTATTGATTTGGTGGACCATAGGCTCCGCTAGCCTCGCCAAGCGAGGGTCGTGTTCTAGTCACCCGTAAACCTAACCGGGTGTGGGCTTTGCTGCACCCTGGTGCTTAGCATTCAGCGTTGTGTTACGCGCTGGCTTTGCCACGTGAGCTTCGCCATATGCGAGCCTCGTAGAGCATTAGCCTCGCTGCACCCTAATGTTTAACACCTGAGCTGTGCTACGCGATGGCCTCACCTAGGCTTGCTTGGCCAGTGACTAGTTCCTTCAGTGCTTAGCACTCTAGCCGTTCCTCGGATTTCTTCTGCCTAGCGTGCTTTCATGGATCCGCGGAACAAGGTTTTATCGCTGTATCTGAGTTATCGCCATGATCCTTGTCAATGATCCATTCCACCAATCTTGCAGGACTCAGATTATCTTCTACATGTTCCATCTGCAGTCGGGTTACCATTCGGAAGTCAGTATTCAGAATTCTTTAGGGTCATTTTATATTCTTGGTTATGTCTTTCAGAGTTAACAACGCCCAGTATGCAGAAATTCTTAATTATTGGTCTTCTTGGTTCATGCTCAGTATTATCAGAGTTTTCTTTACCTAGGATATTCTGGTCTATACTCGGGGAATTATCATGTATGCAGCACATCAGAAATTCTACTGCAGACTCTTTATCAAGGACAACATCATGCCATGCAGGGTTTTGTATTATATTACGGATTTCAGCAATACGGATTTCTATGGATTTCATCAGCTTTGATTCATAGTCTGATCGAAGTATTATTGATTATCTCTCCAAGTCAGCTCACTTTATATTATTCAAAATGGGTTAGTCTTTTGAAGTTCTGGCAGTGTTCTTTTATAAACAGACATCAGATCAGTATTATTATGGCACCGTCAGAGGATGTATGTATACAGCAGAAGTGCAGAGATGCTTTAGTCCTGAGTTAGTTGTTCAGTCAGTCTGGGAGGACAGCTCATAGTTATCCATATCTTGATTGGCATAATCCTCATTCCTATCTTTTTGTGTTCATTTCACCCCTTATCGAAATTGCGAGGACGCAATTTTTTGTAAGGTGGATGGAGTGTAACATCCCGTTCCCGGAATACGTACTTAGTTGCGTATTCATATTTCTGATCGTATTTTTGATTTACTTCCTGTATTTGTTTTGTATTATGAATTATTCGTGTGATCGTATTGCCTTGGATTCGGATTTGTGAACTCGGAGTCAGCCCTAGTCTGAACCGGGACTCGATCCTAGTAGATTTCTCAATTGATCCTTGTTATTCCAAATTGACCGATTTCAGTTTTAAATACTGTTTTCCAATATTTTGGATTTTCTATGATTTTCTGGAATTTTCCTGAATTAAGTTGAAAATCTTCAAAACCGGTGTCGACCAGTACCGCTGACCGATTCTCGGATTTTTAATTTACAAACGGAGTTGAATTTTAAGAAACGGCTTTCCAGTAACTTCTTAAAATCACCTTTTCTATCTAAACACTTTTTCTGAGAATTTTCTAAATTTATCAAAATTTCACTGGATTGAGTGTCGGCCAGTATCACTGGTTGATTCCAGGAATTTTAATTTACAATTGGAATCAAATTTCTAAATTCCGCTTTCATATTACTTCTTAGAATTATAATTTCTTCTTTCAGACATTTTCTGAGATTTTTCAGATTTTACCAAAATCTGGCCGACCCGGTGTAGACCGGTATTGACGATTGACCTTATGATTTTTATTTTGAAAAATGAGATTGAATTCCTGAAAACCGATTTCACCAAAATTATTTTATAATATTTATTATTTTTGAGAATTTTTGGGAAGCTTTTCAAGTTACTTTATTTTTGGGACTTTTCCGGAGTTTTCGGTGTTTTCCCAGATACCGGAATAGTGTCCAGATATTTTCTCCCTTTTTCTCTCTCCTCGCCAAACGCGAGCTTCACTCCTGGGATTTTTTGCATTTAATGCGGAGATCCTCTCCATGCTGCATTTAATGCACTGCCAATTAATCCCAATCAAGTCAAATCTGACTTTTGTCCTTTTATTAAACGCAACCTTCGCACTTCCCTGAACGCGGCTTTAAACTCCCGCGTTTGGCTCATTTTGGCCTAAACGCAGGTTTGAAGGCTGCGTTTGGGCGTTTGGAGAAGTGAAACGCAAGTTTCACTTTATCATGTGAATGACAACAACATTATTATAATGTTTCCTACCCTTTATATATACCCCCCTCTCTCTCTCTCTTTCATTAATCATTCCTCCTTCTTCCTTGTTGTTTCCTGAGAACTAAAACAGCAAGCACAACAACCATGGTGCTCCCTCCTTTGGCCACCCACTTCTCCACCATTTTTCCTTCATTTTCACCACAAATTCCACCATCATTCTCTCCTTCATCTCCTCCTCCATTTCCAACACACAACACCACTCCTCCATACTATCTTCTTCTTCCTCTTTTCACCATGAAACACCATGAACCCATTAAGCTCTATAGCTTCATCACCATCTCCACCACCGTATACATCACCTTAGCCACCACCAAACCCCCATCTTCATCTCTCATCGTGCTCTTTCCGATGAGCCATAGCTTCGCTCTCCGAAGCTTCGTTTCCAAAACTCCAACTTTTGATATTGAACTATACTTGCACCTTCAATCTCTCTCCTTCTCTTTCATGGCCGGCCACCTCCTTTGGATTGGGGGCCGTGCTCTCCATCATCGACAAGACTCTAGGACGGTACCCTCCTTTTGGATTGGGGCCGAGCTTTATCGCCGTAGATTTTCCGGTAATCGTTCGCGATTATTCCGGTGATCGTTTTGGTGATAATTGGCGACCACTTTAACAAAGAACTTATCATTATACTTGTGTTTTTATCATCAAACGCAAACCTCGAACATCAGGATCTGCTCTCTGTTTTGCACTCCATTAGTCGACTTAACCCAACTATAAGTCGACTAACCCCTTTGAAACGCAGCCTTATTTCTGAAGACGCAACCCTATTAGTCGACTACTATCATCCCTAGTCGACTAACTTTCCTTCTGAAGACGCGGCTCTCTGAGACGCGGCCTTCATTAGTCGACTAACTCATTTGCCCTAGTCGACTAACTTTCCTTCTGAGACGCAGCTTTCTGAAACGCAGCATTACTAGTCGACTTATCCCTTATCTATAGTCGACTACTCCTTCATAAGTCGACTACTATATCTCCCTAGTCGACTAATCTTGACTGTTTGCTGTGGTTAATCACTTCTTTGAATATGGACCTTATCCTCGAGTCTTGTGTTATATATTGTTATTACAAGACTTGTCACTTAACAAATATCACCTTCCCTTCTCTCTGTTTGTTTCCTAACGCAGATCCCATGCCCGCGTCTGTGTTCTATTCATTTTCGTGACGCAGAGTTTATACTCGCGTCCGCGTTCTCCTCGCGTCCTGATTTGAACACGGGTCTCGAACCCCGCGTTTATGGCACCTTCGCGACGCGACTCCCGCGTTTGTGACTTCCGCGTCTGCTATTTCCTGCGTCTGGTATTTCCCGCGATGCGATTCCCGCGTCTGCGACCCTCGCATCCCATGCTCAAACCCGCGTTTCCCTGTGCACACTCCAACCATATACTTCTCTCTCCCTGGACTTCTCCCTTACTTTCTCTCTAACGCACTGACGCGTCGATTTTCCTGGATTCCGGATATCAGAGATTTCACTAAGATTTAGGCGAGTGATCTCGCTATCCTCTTGCCTTACTATGTTATTGGTTAAGCGAGTGTTCTCGCTTCCTTTGGACTTTCCTATTTTCATCGGTTGACTTGTATTCTTTATGATTTATGCTGTTTGGAACTAACACCTTCTTTGATTGTGTTCAACTATTATTCTGTTACTTAACAACTTGATATGCTTTTGCTTGATACTTACCATCTACATGCTAATGCTTGTCACCTGTTTATACTACCTATCATTTTCATGCTACTATTTAACACATGTATATTACCTGGCAACTGGTTTATTATCACCCAACATCGGACATGCTACTACCTTGGCAAGACCCCTTGTTATGATATGACTTGCCACCAGACTAATATCAATCTCTGGACATGATTGGTCACCTGACAACTATCATCCTCTTGTCATGCTATCACTTGACACCCGGCATGATATACTTGACTCTTATGATTATCACGATAACGGGAATGATGACCTGACATCTTGATAGTACAAACTGTACTCCTGATACACATGTGATACCTTATAGTACGTACAGTACTCCTGACATTCCTGACTTGCTCTTGCTCATTCCCGGAATCTGATAATCATCTAATAATTCATAAAAGGAACAACTTGCATCGGGTCGGGGGAAACTCGCGGCTATCAATATGTGTTCGTGTTTACAGTGGTATTAGGCATGTTGTGCAACTAAAACTTCCGGTCTGACCTGTGGGCCTCCAGGCGACCGAGGGGAGTGCTGGCTCCCTCCTTCTTGGTACCATCTTGATAAGGGCATCCTATAAGACCCTCCTGTTAGCCTTGTGGCAGGTTCCGTCCACCAAGCAACGGAACAATCCTGGGCCGTGGTCCCGGGTATGTACGGGACCCACTGTAAACATAGTTCGTTGATACCCCCGCTGGTTTCCAATAACAATCTTACTTTACTCGGATATGGATCTATGTGTGCTGGGACGCTAGTTCACATAGCTAGATATCAGGGTAAGACGAGTAATAATAAAGTGTCAAGATAATAACCGGCTCTTTAAGTTGTAAGTAGAGGTATGTGGAATGGGACGCATACTGAAGCCTGCAGCTTAAACGGCTATGAATCTGTGATATGCCTTACCATATTTGCTTGTCCTGGATTTACATCGGATTTTCGATTTATGAGTATTATAGTATTAACTGCTCATACTCTGCTTTATCTCTTGTATCTACCTGCCTCCTGTTCATTATCTTATCATGCCCTGAGTGCAATCGGGTTGTATGTGCTTAGATTATGGTGACATGAGATAAAGGTATATAGATGAGGGTTTCCTTGTTTGGATTATTCCTTCGATGTACTAGTCTCATGGAGCCGTGATCTGAAACCATACAATCAGATTTGCTCGTCCTCGGCTTTATTCGGTTTCATCGTTATACATATACTTATCCTTGCTCGCCACTTGGCTTTTGCTTCACCACTCGCCTGGGGAGTTTCATCTGACTCCCCTGGATCCTCATGTCCAGGTCATGGAGATTGGAGCTTGCAGAATCCCAGTTGCTGATCAGAGTGGCGCAGCGGTAGCATGGATCTCCAGCAGACCATCTGAAACTCTATCCTTCCAGGCCCCCTTGTGTGCCTCTCGAGTTTTCCTTTTGTAAACTCGTGAGTGCCTGTGTACTGTTCATACTTGTACATCTCTTTGTAATCTCGCAATTGCGCCATTATGGTGATGTAATATTATTGTAATATTGGATCACCTCTGGTGATAACTTTGTAATTGTACTCATATGTTGGAATGTATAATGCACCACTTGCTTCCGTACTCTGATTCTTGCCTGTACTGATGCTTAGCGTATATACGTGAAGGTACTTCTGACTTGCGTATATACGTTGCAGTAATGTCTCCGTATCCGCCAGGATCGGGGCGTTACACTCGGTGTAGAGGTGCGACCACGGCAAGCTAGTGTGCTTGCGTGTGTTGCTCTTGCGTGAACAAGTGAGGGACTTGCGGGTCTGGAGTTCTAATGTGAACTCGTTGTAAGTGTTGCAACATCGAGTGATCCAGTGGGATCGATTTTAGTGGAAATCCTTCATAGTGTTGAAGGCAGGGACGTAGAGGAAGGGTGCTCGAACCTCGAAACAATTCTCCCGTGTTTGCGATTGCTCTCTCTCTCTTTCACTTGTGTTTATCTGTTGCATGCTTATATTGTTATCTCTTTATATGCTTGATATACTTGTGTTCATTTAATATATGTATTCAACCGAAAGAGCCATAGTGGCATCTCAACTCTTAATTTAGAGGAATCTTGAGGAGATAGTTCAAAGCCCTTCACGGGGAATTCGGCTACACTGTTGTGTTATACCTTGTGTGTTTTGCTTAATAACTTTAATTTACTTAAATAGTTTTTAATTCCGTATTATTAGCATTAGATTAGCTTGTACACCTATTTATCCCCCCCCCCCCTCTAGGTGTATTTTCACATTTAACATTTAGTAGATGAAGAGAAATACTTTGAAATCTCAAGGAAGGAAAGATTTTGAATATGAATGAGAAAGATGAAGGAGTTAAAAATGGTGCGCAAAATTAAATAGCAATGGGATTTTAAGTTCCCAGTGTAAAATGAAATCACCTAGAGGGGGGGTGAATAGGTGATAAGGCTAATCTAGAAAGTAAAGCGGAAGCTAAAAACAATTTGCAACACACTTAGTACAACACACAAGTGTAGCCGAATTCCCCGTGAAGGGCTCTGGACTAACTCCTCTTGATTCCCCTAGATAAGGGTTGAGGTGCTATATGAAGCTCTTGTGGTTAAGTACAAGTGAGGCACACACAAGCAAGCCAAGCATATAAAGATGAACAATATGAAATAATGCAAGACACAAATGCAAGCAATAGATATGAATGAATGAATGATGCTTTGCACAAATAAAGGGAGAGAGTTAGAGAGACAATGGATCAAACGCAAACACAAGGATATGTTTCGAGATTCGAGCCCTTAGCTCTACGTCCCCGCCTTCACCGAGAAGGATTTCCAATCTACTATCTCCCACCGAGGGAACCTCCACCGAGGAGGATTTGTTACAACAATAGGAGTACCGAACTCCTCTCTCAAACACCGCCTCACAACCGAGGGTAAGCTCGTAGCCAAACAACCACAAATCACCTCTACCGAAGAGGGATACAAACACAACTCCACCTCTCACAAGAGGGAGCAAACCACAATCTCAACCTCTACCAAGAGGGAGCAAACACCACTCCAATCAACCTCTACCAAAGAGGGATAAACAAATACAGGAGGGTTTACAACTTGGAGGTTTCACAACCTCAAACAATTTCTTTTCCCACAAACAAATGATCCTAATAGAATAGGATAGAGGATAGCTCAAGTGTGGAAAAACTAGGTGTTTGGAAATAAAAACTCAAAGAAATAATCTTGGAAACTCTTGAAGATAATGTAAATGAAGAACAAACACAAATCTCCCAAATACTCTTTTCTTTGATTTTTCCAAAAACCTAAACAAATAAGATGAATTCTTTTTGGCCCAAAAACTCTTTTGAAAACTTGTTTAAACACTAGAGAAACTCTGAATTTTTCTTGTCAAAAGTCTTATCAAAATCCCCAAAGAGATGGGGTATTTATAGCCCCAAAAGAAAACTAGCCGTTAGGCTGATCTGTCAGCCTGACAGGCTTGCGGTCGATCGGCCGGTCGACGCGCCAACGGTCATAAATATGACCGTGGGCAAACCGGTCGACTGCCCAGATACAGAGAGAAAAGCTCTCTGGTCCGGTCGACCGACCGGTCGACCGGCCCGTGTCTGCCAGACGTGCACAAGGCTGTGCACGTCGGTCGACCGCTGGGTCGACCGGCCCTTGGTTCGGTCGACCGTGCGATCGATCGACCTGGCCTGTCAGCCACTGTCTTGGGTCAGAAACTAGGGTAAAAATAATTTTAAAAATACTTTAATCTCTTCTAAAAATCTCCAAAAATAGTTTTAACATTTTGCATTGATATATAACATGTGATAAAAATTTCAACTCAAATATCAAGCAATTTGAACTATTTTTGTGTTTTATCATTTTTACCAAAAGCCAAAACTTGTATTTTATCAAACTTGAATTTTTCTCAATAGTAAATTTGATTTTTCTTAAAACTCATGAATAGACATATCAAAATAAGTTTGTTTAAAATATGAAGCATGTATGTATATTGAACACATCTAATATACATAAAAACCATTTAAACTTGTTTTGATCTAAACTATTCATGAAAACCAAAATTCATAAAACGTGTGTGTTGTGCACTTGAGCATATCAACTATTCTAAGCTTTACAAATGGATCTAAACACACTAAACACTAGGATACCTAAGTCTTCTTGACGATTTTCATCTTTAAGTCGACTCGGTCCAAACTGTGATCCACCGAGTGCAAATGTACGATCTTGATGCTCGGGCACCGGAATCACCATCAAAAGCTTCTAAACTCCTTTGTTGAAGCTAATCACCAACTAATATCTTGATTAATGATCTGAAACTAAAATCACAAGATTATTAGTAAACATAACTACATTAGTTAATCATCATCAAAACTAGAGTGGAAGGCCTCCGGGCCAACATAAAATTGTAAAAAAAATAATATAAGTTAAATTTGAAAATGACTAAAAGAAATAAAATTTTAAAACTATGTGCTTAAGAAAAGGTCAAATTGCCGTAGGGTTTATAATTAAAAATAGATCAAAATCGTGACAAAGGTCCCCATTAAGAAATCTTAATTATAAAACCAAAACGGGACCGAAAATAGCTAATCAGAGAGAGATTAGGTTATGAGAGTTCTCATGTTAATTAAGACCAACTAATTAAGTAATAAATAAGTAAAAGACTGGATATAAAGAAGGGTTTTCAATATTAATCCTTTAAATTACTCGTTTTTGCATATTAGTCTCCCAAATCTTCATATTTCCAATTAGATCTCCAAACCTTAGGACATTTATTAACTGTACTCATAAACTTGTGGAATATTCTGTTATCTCTTAACAGAGTTTAATATTTTGACTTTTCTATTTCGTTATTAACACAACCATCTCCTCAAACACTTTGGGTATGTTTGGTTGTCGTAACTGGCCGTAATTCGTAGTTGTAATTGGTAAAGTCTTTTACAATTGTAAATGAGTTACATGTATGTGAATTTTACGGTGTTTGATTGGTAATATAAAATTGTAAAGTGGGAAAGCGTATTGTACTTTACGATGTTTGGTTGTCGTAATGTATAAGTCGTAAGTGAAAAAGTTGACCACAAAATTAACTATTTGGTGATTTTAAAAGTTTTAATACTGCAAATAAATATTAAAAAAGTTAAATATTAAAAAAATTTAATATTAATATAAAAATAATACAAATTTGTATGATCACAAAATTAACTGTAACTGGGCTGTAAGTGAGTGGTAACTGGGTTGCAAGTGAGTGTTAGTTGAGTTACGTAAGTCTTTACGAATTACGGTCCAAACAAACGCCGTAGTTGTAACTGGGTAGTAAGTCATTTACGAATTACGGAGTTTTACGCGAAACAAACGACTTTCTCATCAAAACCAAAACCCATAAGCCTCATAACTCTATCACTTCTCTTTCATCAATCCCAATCTCTAGCCCCTCTCCATTAACTAAGCCATCACATTGAGGTAGTCCCTCCCTCTAATTAAATTATAAAGTCAGACAATAAACACTTGTAAACAACAAGTGTGTAATAGAAGTGATAAGAGTGTAACAGTAGGTACATAAGTAATAAGTAGGTAAAAAATGTAATATAATTGATAACTTAGTAATATAAGAGATAAGTGTGTGATTAAATAGTAAATGTATAAAGCTGATAAGTGTATACATGTAACATAAAGAATAATGTTATAAATGAATAAAGTACACGTTTTACTTATAGTGATAGATGAAGGGAAAACCTTGAAAATCTCAAGAAAAGAAAAGAGGCTTAAAATGCGAGTGAGAAAAAGATGGAGGAGTTAACAATGATTCAAAAGAATAAATAGCCGTGAGATTTAAGTTGCAAGGGCATAAAAAATAATAAAAATAACGTAAGTTAATACTTGACAAGGACCAGAAAATATAGTTTTTTAAAAGGCATTTCGCTAAACCTCCTTAGGTCAAATTGTAATTAGAAAAAAATTCAACTTCATAATTTTGTTCGCTTCAGCTATCTCTTTTTTAAACCAATCACATACGCTTACGTGTCAAGCGCAAAAGCGCTCCTCAGTGGTGAAAGATACAAATACCTCGGTGTTAATTGCTTCAAAAACGGACCGCTTCGAAAATGTTAATTGCTAGTATATATAGGAGTTCGACCATGATCGCAATTCTCACAAAAAACTCCTATTTTTGAGAATTGTAATCATGATCGCTGTCCTCATAAAAATATCATATTTCTAAGGACTACGGTCATGATCGTAGTCCTCACAAAAATGCCCCATATCTGCGACTGCGACTATGATTGCAGTCCTCATAAAAATGTCATGTTTTTGAGTCTTTATAAAACTGCGACCATGATTGCAATCCTCTTTATGAGGAGTGGGATCATAATCACAGTGCTATTTATTAGGACATGTTTTTGAGTCTTTAATGGACTGAGACCATGATCGCAATTCTCTTTATGATGCCTTATTTTTGAATTTATATTAGGACTGCGAACATGATCGCATTCCTCACAAAAACACAATTTTTCAGCTTGGAACTGCGACAATGATCGCAGTCCAAGCAAAATGCCCTAATTTTCAATTAATAAAAAGATTATGATCATACTTGTAGTCTTCTAATAAAAGACTGCGACCATAGTCGCACCATCACATAAACTGCGATCATGGGTCACAATCCTTATTCAGCATCGCCATCATCAACAGACCCCCGTTCACCGGCATCGAATGATCCCAATACTTTTCAGATCCAAATACTATATCGATCACAAACAGAAATAAAAACTCATCACGAGTATGAACAAACGAGATTTGCAAAAGGTCGATCCAAAATTTTTTTTTGATCCAGTGCTCCGCCCCTTGAGACCCCTCGTGAGGGGCTCCTTGCCCCCCTCTAACCCCCACGACAATCTGATCGCGCATGTCGACTCGTAAATCACTCCTCTGTGTCGAGTAAAGATTGAGAGGAGAGCAACGTCGAGGGTGACGGGAAAGGATAAAAGAGGAAATGAAAATATATAAACAAGTGGTGGTTGAAAAATTCAATTAATGCTGACGTGAATGAGGTTGTAACGAATCAAATTATAATGCTGAGTTTTTTCTGCTTATGAAGCAAAGTAGACGGTTATAGCGAAATTTTTATTTTTAAAATTATGTACTGAAAAAGTACTTCAGATTTATAATTAAAAATATGTCAAAATAAAGAAAAAAATTTCCATTGAGAAATTTTAATAAAACCAAAATGACATGAGTACATCTAGCAATGTAGATATTAGATTATGTGAAGTCTCTGTCTCATGTTAAAAAACAGTCAGAGCAAAGTGATAAAATCTCTTTGCAGCATACAAGAAGTCTGAAATTCAAATCGCATCACGCTATAGCCTATATTCAAAAAAAAAAAAAAAAAAAAAAATCCAACTTTCCTAAGAATAAATAAATAAACATAAAATACATACAAAATAAAAGGCTCTAATTCTTTTCCCTCTTCGATGTTCCAACTCCTTTCCCTTATACTTTGCTTTTCTCAGAAAACCCATTATTGATGTCTTTCCCTTTCCTTCTCTTCAAGATGAAGTTCATCATCATCGTGAGGGGAAAAACCCCAAACCCCTCCTCCCCTTTATCTATAATACAAAATCTATGTCACCCAAATTTCTTAAATTCATTTATAAAGTAAGGGTTTTAGTTTGTCGCACTTTTGGGGATTTCTCGATTTTCTTTTTTGTTTTGGTTAGAAACCAAGTACCAAAAATCTAATCTTTTCTGTTTAATCTCTCATCCCATTGGATTTTATTTCGACCCAAAATCTTAGATTGAGAGGGGGCATGAGAACCCATGGAGGAATTTTCGTTGAAATTCCATGCGATGGGTAGATTTTTATTTTTTCCCAAAAAAAAAAAAAAAAGAAAAGAAAAAGAGAAGCTGCATGAATCCAACCTTAGTATAAAACGATGCCAAAAACTATACTCGAGGCTTGCATATTAGAAATGCAGCTGTAATATGAAATATTTGTAGGCAGCCTGATACCTTCATTCTCGTTATTAATAGTAATAAACTTGAATTTTCTTTCTTTCTTTTTTTTTCATTTGTTCTCCCAGCCCAAACAATTCTCTTCTTCTTCTTCTCTTCTTCTCCTTCTTCTTCTTGTTTAGGAGAAACCCAAGAATTCTGTAATTTCTGTTTCTCTCATTCAGCAATTCTCTGCAGAAGTTTCAGTCAAAGAAAAGAGCAGAGAAAAAGGTATTTATTTATTCATTTAGTTTAATTTCCATATTTTCCTTAATGCAGTAAGTAGGTGATACATTTGATGAATTCTTGACTTCTTTCTGACAGTTTTCTCTTCTGGGTCTTACATTTCTTCGGAACAAGATCACTTTTTCTTTTGGTAAGCATTTGTTGGAAATCTTTTTCTGTCTCACATTACCCCTTTCTTTTTCCTTGGTAGAGACCCAAGAGGTAGTATCAGTTTGTTATTTTGGTTCTTTCTCATTCTTTTATCTTTTCACTTACATATTTGCCATGAATTGTTGATTTCTCAGCTTACCCAATTGTGGCCATGAAATTATTATTTTTTCATCTCATCATGTTGCTCATGTTTATCTATGTTAATTTTGCAGAATTTCTTCACATTGCTTTAATTGCAATTCTTACTATTATCTTTATTTCTTCAATGCATGACTCATCTAGTACCCGTGTAGTTAATTCTTATTTCATTATTTTTCACCGTATTTTTCAGACATTGCATTTGCCCAACTCTCTGATCCCCTCTTCTTGCAGCTACTCTACAATGGATGGTAGGTCAAAAAAGCCAAGGCATGTGGCGAATCGAGCTAATGCCAGCAACAGTTCTCAACCTGTGAGCAACAGGAATTACAAGGCCAACTTGATCAGGGCCAGTTCTCCTGACGTGAGCAACAGGAATTACAAGGCCAACTTGATCAGGGCCAGTTCTCCTGACGAAAACTTCACCGAGACCTTTGAAAGTGAACTATCTCAAGAACGCCGAGAACTATTTCGGAAGAAGCTTTCTGAATGTGATGTTAAAACCCATCTGAAAATTGAGCACAATGACGCTTTGGAGTTCTTTCCTACATTAAGCAATGACAAAGATAAGGTGGTTCATGAAGTCAGTGACTCACATGCGAAACTCTGGAAATTTGAACCGAAGGCAGATACTGATGATCCTAATGGTGGTATCTTTCTTTGTGGTGATTGGAAGAAATTCTCTATGGCAAAGGGTCTTCGGGTGAACGATGAGGTAGTATTCTATGAGAAGCAGGGATTTTGGATAATTGACATCGAACGCAACCGTGAGAAGGATGGGAGACAAGGTGACTTCATTGGGCTTGGCAAACGAAAGACAATGGCGCAAACAGGTCACAAGGTACTCATAGTCTTATCTTCTGGTAGATCTTCTTGGGAGCTTTCAATGAATTTTTGATAGTCTTGATTGTTATATTCAATGTTTCCTTGGTCTCCCTGAATGATGCTTATAGTTCTTGATTGATATGTGCTTCATCATCTTCATTGGTCTTTCTTTTTTTTCTTTTTTATATTAATTATGACTAATTATAGCCTAGTTTGATAGCATTTTGTTCACCCACACGGTGTGGTTTAACTAGGTATAGATATGATTTTAGCTGTCTGGTCGAAGTTGTTCCCTCGTCAGAAATTCCGTATATTGCCACAGTGATTCCATAGTTTAGGTGATCCCTCGAAAGATTAGTAGGTTCCTAGCTTTCCTTTGGTTGCGTAATGAGTTGTCAATGGTCTAGTATTCGTATGGTGCCATACAAATTGTTGAGTCCAGCATCCATTAGGGGTTTAATTCCACTGCAGTGGTAGAGGAGGTGTTGTAGGTCCTCCTCCAATGGTTTTTCTTTTGAGTGACATTACTCATTACTGATTACTTATTGTTATATGCAGCTAATATTTTCTCTTGTGTACATCAACTCTCTTTGGAAAACCTAAAAGGCAGTACTAAAATCGCAGAATAATGGACTTCTAAATTAATTTTTATTTTTCTCTTCATTCAGTATTGTTGCTTCTCAATGAGACATTTTAATATCCATTAACATAACAATTATGGTTATGGTTCTAGGATGAACAAAATGTTTGCCAATACCAAAATTCTTTGAAACACCTTATTCTTGATTCTCTGAAGTTATTATCCTTCTGACTATGAAATGAATTTTTTCTTCTGTTATCATAATGCTCTTTATTTTTCATTTCCATATAGGATCTCATGTTTGTTGGCATGATATGATGAAATATAAGGCTTTCAATTTTTTTATGATTCTACATCACTTCTTTCTTGCAGGAAATGGAAGGTCATTTGAATATGATGACAAACACAATGGTCGCGGACAATGCTCGCAGTAGTTCTGAAACTCTGCTTAATGTTTCGCCTGACTCACAAGCAGGGATGGCCAATAGAAGCTGCAAGCACAATCTGGCTGCGAGGGACTATGGCCATGAGGCAGATGAGGTTCCAGGAAGAAGCTCATCACAGGGAGGCGACGAGTTCAGAGAGCTCTCCTGGAAAAAGCTTGCTAAAACTGATGTTGAAGATCATTTGAGGTTATCGAATGACGGCATGCTGAATAACTTCTTAAAGTTCCAGAATGAGAGTAATGCGGCGTCCTTGGGATTGCCATTGAGAAATGATGATAAGGAGATCCCCCTGGAACTCGAAGTACATGATGATTCAGAGCATTTTTTGTGGAAATTTACAGGTTATCAGAGTTCTGAAGAAGTGCAGGTGTTGTATTTCAACAATGGCTGGAAAGATTTTGTGAAGACCAAGGGTGTGAAGGAGAATGACATAATAGTGTTCAACACTTTTGGTAAGGGCTGTGGAGAACATAAGAAGAGTTGTTTGATGATCCGCATTGAACGAAATGGTGACAAGGTGAGATAATTGAGGTGCCTTTGATTAGCATACCATTTGCATCTAGGAAATGGAGAGACATAGGGAAAGTGAGGTGGTACAGAAAAGCAGTGTAGAGGTAATTCAGCTACAATTTTGTAGGATCAAGTTCATTTCACTTCACTAGTTTTGAGAGATTGGGGTTATGAGATTCATTGTTGTTGTACAATGATGGAAACGTTTGTTTCTTCAGTCTTTATAGAAATATCTGTTCTGATTCTTCCCAGTTTTGTTCTTACAAACAAACTCCAGCCTTCAACTATTGAAAATGTCAAGTTTGTTTGATGAAGCTATCTAATGGCCTCTCTATGAGTTTGAAAAATTCTCTGTATTGAGTTTGAAAAATTATTGACTATCGAAAATCTAATGGAAAAACAGCCCTTCAGAAAATCCAGTGCAAACGGTTGCCAAACAGGATGAAGCTTATGTAAACAGCAAAAATTGCAGTCCTTTGTGAACACTCTTTAGCTAAAATGCAGCAAGTTTGTCTCATCACTTGACTAATTCCTGTTTTAGCACAGAATTTATTGAGAATTTTACTTTTGAATTATCTATGAACCCAGCACAGTTATGAAAGTAGAACTAGTTCGAAATGATCTCATTTGACTTAATCATTGAATTACACTACCCTGACACTAAATTAAGCAGAAATTAGCAGGGAACACTAATAGAGTTACACATGGACAATAGGAAGAAGAACATGAAAGGACATTGATCGATAGTATACTACTGCTCCTTATTTTTTCTTCAGATTCTCCACTGCTTCTTCAAGATGAGCATTCTTCTTCATCTCTCTCTGCAGCTCCGTCTTCAGCTCATCTACAGTTTGCTGCAATCTCCCCACACACCCAATGAGCTGCTTCTCTCTCTCCCTCCCTCAGACTCTGCTCGTTCTTCTCACTCTCCCCGCAATATGCCAGCACATTCATCACCATCCCTCTCTGCACATCCAAACTCCCCAGCAAATAAACCAAATTGGGCACCAATGTCTCCTTCAGAGACTCACCTGTCCCCTTCTCTTCTTCTCCTTGTGATCATCTTTGCTCTGTTCCTTGTTACCGTCTCCTGGATACACTGGACTCAGTTCGAAAACATCCTCGTTAAAGTTCCACCCGCTGATTCTCCGATTCTTGACAACCGGTCCTGAGTTCTCCTCTGTGTCGATGTTTGCAATCTGTTCTTCGGTTCTCTTCTCAACAGAGGGCACGACCTGCAGGACATTCTTGACGAGGTAGTCCGGGGACTTGCAGTTCTTGAAGAAGGGATGACGGAGAAGCTTATCTGCGGACGGCCTTTTGGAAGGGTCGTGTGAGAGGCAAGAAGCCACCATTTCCTTGAATGCCTTTGAGAACTTCTTCTTCATGCTCTTCTTGTCGTGAGCATCCTCCAGCCTCAACCGGTTCGTTATCCTCATCATGAATGACTTGGATATTGACAAGTGAGACAGTGGTGGCCGGCCATGGGCCAGCTCCAGGGCCGTGATCCCGAAGGACCAGATATCGGCCTTGATGCCATACCCGACATGAGAGTGGATAACTTCAGGAGCCATCCAGTACGGGGTACCCGCCAGATCGTTGAGAAACGAAGAAGAAGAAGATGATGACGACGACAAGCACGAGGAGGAGTGAGACTCGTAGATTGAAGCAGAGACGCCGAAGTCTGCAAGCTTGACAGTCCCATCGGAGTCTAGTAAATGTTGCCAGCCTTGATGTCGCGATGAATGTGGCCTTGGTTGTGGAGGTAGGAAAGAGCGTTGAGGATCTCTTTCAAGATTATGGCGATGCAGGGCTCGGGGAGACCGTCAGGGAAAGAAGAGGAGATGATGGAGTGCAATGAGCCTGCAGCCATGAAGGGCATGACAACCCAGAGATGACTGTCGACAGTGAACGAGCAGTGTGCGCGAAGTATGTTGGGGTGGGAGAGGAGGGCCATGGCTTTGGCCTCACGGCGAACATCATCAAGGTTGGCACGAGACCGTTCAAGGTCGATGGATTTGATGGCCACGGTCGAGGAGTCGAGAGGGAGGCAGGCGGCTCTGTAGACGACCGCGCTCACGCCACTGCCGATCTCGTGGAGGATGCGGTACGAGCTCGGGTCTAATGGGTATGTGACCTTCTTTCCTTCTTCAGTTGCCATGGGGTCTGGTTGCAGTTTATGGCAAAGTTCTGTTGGTGCCAGGATGTGAATGTTGTTTGTCTATTTATGTTGGTGAATTGGTTCACTTTTTGCTGCGAGTGACATTGTTGGGGCCTCTCAGGTGAATTAGATGGGGAAGGTGAGTGTCGGCGTGATTTCATGTGAATGAGATGGTACTGTCAATTGTGTAGAGATTCATGTGAAAACTTTTAAAAGGATGATATCTTTCTGTGACTCTGGTTGTTGATCTGTTTGGCTTTCTATATTAATTAGCCAACAAAAGTAGTAACTTTGGACAAAAACAGCAATGGAGGCTTGTCCTCCTCTTTAATATCTCAAATTGTTGTTCTCATGAGATTTTGAAGCTCCCCTGATTTGTGGAGTGTCTACTTCAAATGGTACGTCAATATTGTTTTCTTATCAATATGCTAAGCGATGTCATGCCTCCACAGTGACTTCGTCCATCAAGCATCAGGACACCTTCATCCAATGTCCTCTCAATGGCCATTTGAGATGCGGAGAATGGATGCTATCGAACCCATCAGCCCTCCAACACCTGTCATTGAGTCAGAGTTAGCCGTTGAGAGCTCTCTGCCCAAGTTCTGCAGTGAACTCTGGCCAAGGATTGCGTTCTCTGCCCAAAGATTTTGTGATGATGGAAAACTCTCTTTGTAAAGGATTTGATCCTTGCTCTCAAAGACAAAACTCAACTATCTTCTTCCTCCTCTAAAATTTCCTCAAACTCTTCCGTGCTTCCCTGCATCTCTAGAGGAAACAAAACCGAGTTGTTCGAGCGCTTGTGCGTTGCGAATACACGCTTACAGGAGCAGCAATCGTTGAATCCTAGAGGATAAACCACCATCAACCTGCTACACCGAGAGACTCTCTGAGAGGCACGACAATACTCCGCACGCCTCGATCAAAACAAGAGAAGTTCCTTCTTTCTTTAAAGTTTAATTTAAAATAACTTAACATACATTATTTTCCTACACATCGACATTGTGAAGTTACAAGAGTCATCTCACTAGTTTATTTACTAAAAGGATAAATCAAGGAATAAACATGAATCAAGAAATACCACAAGATTGATTTTCAGTTTGTTAACAAATATTGTCTGACACCTCTCCACCTGCTTTCTTCTCAATATGTACCAACAAACAATGCACACACAAATCACAAAACCAGTAATCAAGTCTACCTAGAATATTTGTAATTACATGTGTAACACATTCTTATATCGTTCATCAAAGTAAATCTACCTAAACTCAAGGGTTAATGATAACCCTGCTAGGGCTTCAACCCACAATTAAAATAAGGAAGAATAGATGACTATATTACTAAGAAAAAAAGGTCAAAAAAAGTGAAAATTGTTCGTTCATGCATCCTTCTTTTGCTTGCGCTGAACCTTCCTCCACTTGAGAAAAATCTGATAGGAGAGGCCAGAGAAGACCATAACCACGCTCCCCATTGCTTTGCAGACAGGGGATTGCCGCTCAGTAGGGAGGAAACCACAATGCTGACAAACTTGCGGGTGGTGGTAATGGTGGTGTTGGCAAGTGAGCCGAAGCGGCTGATTGTCAGGAATATGAAATTCTGCCCTACTGCACCACAGAGGCAGTACATGAGGATATCCCATGCAGCCTCTGGGTGTTCTTGGCAGAATTGCACTGCCTCAAAACCGCTCGCTTGAGGCCAACCAAACATGTAGACAACATTGTAAATGGTTCCCCAAAGATTCATTCCAAGCATTATTTCCCAAGCACTTGTCTTTGGGTACCTGTGAAATTGAAGCAAAATGGTCAAATAATGTCCGAATAGAAAGCATCGCTAGAATAGTTCTCTCCCCTCTCATACTAGTCATTCATCGTTTTCGCGACAGAACAGAAGACTCAAGAATGAGAGAGGAATCGAGGGTTTGGGCTTACTTTAGCTTTATAGAATCCTGAGTAGCATTTGTGAAGCCATCAAACGCCAGGTTCAAAAAGCATAGCCCGTAACCGAGAGGTGCATTTGGGTGTGCAAGCTTGCTTATGATCTTTGAACTAGTCTGCAATGGATAACGACGAAATACAGCTCGAGTGTTTGCAATAGTTCAAATTGAGGAAAGAAAATGTTAAAAGATTAAACAAATTTATCTGCAACACACTGTTAGCCCAATCAAACATAACCCATATAATGCTATTCATGCACAGGTAGAATCAAACAGACCTTTGATAGTGCAAATGCTGAAACTCCTCCAGCAACAAGGAAGGTGCACACATACTCAGGTAAGGTGTATTTAATACCATATACAAGGGTCCCCATAAGCATAACTGCAAATAATTGGAGAGGCAGAGAATCAGAATATTTTCAGTTGAATTAATGTTACTGTGCTGAAACCAGTCAACATGTCATGTGTTTGCTGCACTAGAAATGCTGACAAGGTTTATACAAATTAATATAAAAACCAGTGAATACAATCGGTAAGATTTCTCATCAACATAAAGTACATGGGTGAACAAATTATGTTGCAGTTGTCATATTCAATAAAATTAAATAAGAAGAAAATACAAATACAGCAAAAAATATGATCTTTGGACTCTTCTGCAACTGAACATGGACAAGTAACTAACAAATTATACTCAAATACTTAATATCACAGTGGATTAAGGAGATAAATGATTTTTATGCCTCACAAGATCAATTCAAGTAAAAACTGGAAATTGTAGGGTAAGGTATCTTTTCTTATTCTTTCCCTTCATTAATATCAACTTCAGTTCAAACACCCATAGAAGCAAATAACAATTGTTATAACCTGTAATATTTCATGTATATAATTTTAATATTTCATGTATATAATTACAGATGAAAATGCTTGCTTGACCAGTTTCTTTGTATTTACAAACAGAAAAATACTGAAATCTAACTTACAGTTTAGTTAAAACTACAACAACAATTAATGCAACTAAATTGTGTCCATATAAAACAACAACAATAAAACCTTTATCCTAAACTTTTGAGGACGCCCACATGAATCCCATCTCCTCAAATAAATTAACACTAGCACATACTTTTTAACTGCCACCATCCATGTTCGTTTAAATATGGTTCTTATTGTTCCATTAACTATGATCCTCTATGGCTCCTAACTGGCTTGCTTGGTAGTCTCTGTTGCACATGTCTAGACCATAGGGATGAGAATGGGCAGGGCTTCAAGCCATGGTTCAAAGTCGCGGTCTCGACCGCCGACTCGGCGGGTACTGAGACGGATCGGTCTCGTCGACTCAGATTGATCTCGGGCAATACGCGCAAAACGCTACATAGAAGCTCAAAAAATTCTGAAAAAATCACAACAAATCATAAAAAAATGTAGACATTAAGATTCATGTATCACATGTCCAAAACAAATTTGTTTTGAAAGATAATTAGAAAAATATGATGATTTGAAAGTAAATTCAGAAATATAAAAGATTTGAGGGGGTAAATATAAAAAACTCAAAAAAAAAAGAATAAAGGGGAGAGAGAGATCGGGTGAGTGGATCGCTATCTCCCTCTCTCGTCTCTTTCCCTCTCCTTTATCTTTCTACTCTCTCCCTCCCTCTGACTCTATCTCCCTCTCTGTCTCTCTTTTTCTCCCCCTTTCTGTCTCTTTCTCCATCTCTCGGTCTCTCTCTCTCCCTTTCTCTCGCTCTCTCCGCTGCTCTTAGAGAGTGGAGGGAGGGAGAGATTGAGAGAGAGAGAGGTGAAAAGATCGGACGGAGAAGGCGGCGGCGACGACAGGCAGGCGACAAAGACTGGGAGCCCTAAATCCCAGGTAAGTTTGATTTTTTTTTAAAATCGACTCGGCCTTAACTCAGCCGAGTCAGTCGTGACTCGTCGATTCGGCGGAGTCAACTTTGAGTCAAGACCGAGTCGGTCATTTCTTAGTGGATCCTTCGAATCGGGTCTCAAGATCGTCTCGACGGGTGCTGAGACGGATACGACTCGGCCGAGTCTTCGAACTGTACTTCAAGCTAGCTTGAAAGATCCGGGCTGAAGCCCCGCCCCCATATGACCCAAATGCCTAATTGGGCATGCTCATTTGACCCGAAATATTTTCGGGTCAAATATGGGCGTTAGCCACAGCCTACCAATTCAGCCCGAAACCCGCCCATACTCCTAACCAAATTTCATTTAGGAAAAAATCTCTCTCTCTCTCTCCCTCCCCTCCCCCCTTTCCCCAAATCGAATTGAATCTCCCCTAAATCGACGACTCTCTCTCGCTCTCGTCTTCCCCAAATCGAATCGAATCTCCCCCAAATCAAATCAACAACGCCCTCTCGAGTTCCGTGCCGTCGGGAACTCCATCGATGACTGTCTCTCTCGAACTGTAAAATTCTAATTGTTAACCTTCTTTTTTATATTAAATCGAAGAAAAGATGGCTCTTAGCCAAAGAGGGCTATGACTCTTAGTCATGTGGCTGTCTCCTCTTGTATAATACAAGGAGGACAAAAAAATTAAAATTTGTGGATCTGAAGTCTGATGGAAGAAGAGGTAAATTCGAAGCTGGTTCATGCTCTTTGCTGATCTCTCTTTCTCCAGAGATCCTAAATCCCATAGTCTGAAGGCTACGACTCTTAATCTTTGCTGATTTCTCATCTCTGCACACTATCTGTTTGCTGAAATGCTGCTGTTTTCTCGTTCTCCTTTTTTCATTTTGTAAGAATAAACAACAGTAAACAATATCTGTTCAAAGGTTGTTGAGGACACAATTTTTTAAGTGGAGAGAAAATACCCATGTGCCATTGATGACAGTTGACGAGAATTAAGGACAGGTTGTAAGGGGAATTAGAGTTTGAAGGAAAGATTTGAGACTTGGTAAGGATTTAGGCTGCCCTAGCTATAAATTATTTTTTGTGATATGAAAATATAGTTGATTACTAAGTCTCAAAAGCTATACTTAATATCGTTATTTCCTATAAACTTTAGTTGGGTGATGTTGATTCTTTAGTGAATTAACAAAATATGTGATTGATGTGATGGTCTCAATTTGTGTAGATTGACTTGTATTGATTTTGTGAAAATCTATGAAGGTTTAAGTTTAGGTATGTATCCATTCAGGTTCTAATAAAAATAGATACTTGCAAATGACATGCTCACATACCTAAAATCCTAGAAGTTTAAATGCTTACATACTTACCAGTTGGAGAAGTTGTCAATTGAGAGGGCTAATTTACATAAATTCAATCGTGATATTTGGTGATTTTAGAACAATTGACATTTACTCTATTAGTTCCATGACTTGATCATTAATTATTCACTCCTTTTAGGATCAAAACTCTCTCCCTTGCTCTCCATGGCAAAACTTCTTCCACTAACACTCAAGCTACATCGCTTTCATCAAATCCCTCTACAAATAATGAAGCATTGGGTGTTGAAAGAATTATAAATAATAATAGGAAAAGTCTCGAGTGTGAAATTATTTTACAACTGAGAAGCAACCCGGTGGTACAAAGTAATTTGTAATTATTGTAAGCAACAATTAACTTGTTTGGGTAACTCAGAGACAAATCACTTGCATCGTTAGTTCAAGTTTGCTTGCAACATTTAAGATAGTAAAGCATCCATCATTCATTGTCTTTGTGAAAAGTTTGTAGCCTGTGTTTAATATACTTGTGTGTCATACTATTAGAAATAATTGCCAATATTTCAAGAAGAAACGGAAAAACTTCATAATTTTTTTGAAAGATTTGGGTTATCGTGTAAGTTTTACCATGGATATGGACTTCTAACCAAAAACTTGGATATTTGGTTCTTACCGCGCATTATATTGATCATGAATTTATTTTAAACAAGAAGATTATGAATTTCAGGAAAGTTTCGTATCCTCATACAAGTTATGCGCTCAACGATGTACTTGAAAACTGTCTTACTGAATGAGATTTAAATGCTAAATTGTGTGCACTCACTGTTGACAAATTATACCATAAATGATGCTTTGACAAGACATTTTCAAAAGAGATTTTGATGAGAACTTGTTTAATAATGAACACATTCATATAAGATGTTGTGCACATATGTTAAATATTATGGTGCAATATGGAATAAAAGTGATGGGTGAGTCTATTAAGCACATTAGGAGTCTCATTACCTATATGATTAGTAGTCCCTTTAGGATGCAATTTTTAATGGAATGGTATAATTCTTTAAGTTGCCTAATTAAAAGGTTTAATTTTGGATGTGTCCACAAGGTGAAATTCCACTTATGTAATGCTTCATAATGCTTTATCATATAATGATGCATTTGTTAAATATGCAAAAGAGCATTATAGTGGACTTGATGCTCGGACTCTTAATAATTTTGGAGAAAAGCTGACTTGGTAACATTTTTTTTGAAAATTTTTCTTGATACAACTTAAGTGTTTTCTGGTAGCAAATATCCTACATCTAATTTGTATTTCAGGAAATTTGGACCATTCAGAGTTTGCTATAAGAAAAAGTTGCCAGAGTTTGTTAGAAGAGAAAGCAGCCAATGGTGATGAAATTGTTAAGACTCTGGCATTGAAATGAGAAAGAAATATAATTAAGACTCTAGCATTGAAATGAGAAAGAAATATAAAAAAATGTTGGGATTAATGCAACAAAGTTTTGTTAACTGCATCTATTTTGGATCCTCGACCAAAATTGGCTTACATTTAGTACACTTAATCAATGGTAATGAGGTAAGCAAAAGATTGAAGAATTTTGAGATTTGCTGAATGGAGTTTATGTTCAATATTTGAGGGCAACTTAAAGAAAAGAGTGTGGTTGATGTATCAAGCGAGGGAGCAAGTGAAAGATCAAATACTTAATTGGCTCGGATAAGAGGAGCTGATTTAGATTTACAGAGTTTTGGTCTCAAAATGCCATGAAAGGGGCAAAAAGAAATGAGGTTGATAGTTATTTAAAAGAACTTATAGTTATTTAAAAGAACTTCCTCCAATGTCCGACACAGAATTTAATGTTTTTGAGTGGTGGAAGACAAATGCAACACACTATCCTATACTTTCAAAACTCACTTGAGATATTTTGGCAATACCGATGTCTATTTTTTCATTTGAGTGAGCTTTCAGTACCGGGGTAGAATCGTGGACCAATATCACAGTCGACTGAGCCCACATACCACTGAAGCATTGGTTTGCACGTAGGATTGGCTCCGCGCCATGAGTACTATATAAGTAAATACTTATTATATATAGTAATTTCATATATAATGCTTTGTGAATGTTTTTATGAATGCTAAATCACTAACCCTTGTGTTGCCCAGATAAAAATGAAGATTCTTCATCATCCAATTCTTGCATTTTGGATGAAAGGTTGGTATATGAATGCTTAGCAGAATGAATTTCGAGAAAATTTGGTGATGTAATTCCTATTCCCTTGTCATTCTCTTCATCTAATTAGAATTTTCTATCTTTATTACTATTGCATAGTTTGCTATTGATTTTCTCATATGTAATGTTTACAGTTTTTCACTAGTCATATTTTCAATAGGATGCTCAATTATTCAATAGTTTCTTCAATTCACATTACACTTCTGATTCTTGAATTCAAATAGTTTTTAATGATGATTACAATAGAAGGACAGAATTTCTTGCCTCTCGTGTAAACAAACACATCTATGAGCTCATACGTTAGTTGTATATACATGTAAACAAAAGCATTGTACTCTTATTTGAATATGTATCTAATGATGTGTGTGAGCTCCTTGTTTCCATCATTCATTGTTCTCGTTCATCTTTCTCATCTTTAATCATGTATTCCTATATATGAGATCTTTAACCTTTCACTTGTTACTTTTTAAGATGGCACACTCACCAAAACTGCCATATGCTCGTGTTATTTCAGGTACAACTTGAGTTATGTCCCGTTAGCTCATAGAATGGTCTCAGAGCTTATAAGCTGTTTTGACACTTAGATTTAAGTTAGTCATGAACTCATACTGGTTACCAAAGCTGATCTTCTCATAACGATATTTCTTGCTCGTGATTGTTGGTTGTTGATCTAATTTGGACCTCGAGTCCTTGTAATTCCCCAGATTTGTTGTTAGCATCATTGGGCATCGCTTTATTGTCTTGCTCATTTTTTGTATTTATTGATTCTGCTTGGAATTAGTTCATCATTGTGTGTATCACTTGATCAAAAGAAGTCCAATTTGAGGATCGCCTCTTTACATTGCTAGTCAAATTTTAGCATTGTTCCTCTTCTTTAACTTTCTATTTTGATCTGTTTGAAGAATTTTATCAGTGAACTGTGGAGTTCTAAAAGATCTGAAACATTTTTGAATAAAGACTGTTGGCATTAATAAAAATCTATATTTTGTTTTGCTGTTATGTTCATTTTTTCAATGTGAATGTGAATTATAATGAGATTTTTGTCAGTTTTTTTTATGGAGTTACTCTGAATGGGCTGGCCCAAAATCCCTTGGGCTAGATTTAGGTTCAGGTTCGGGCTTGGCCCAAAGCCCGCCCATTTCAGTTTGGATCAACTTCGGCCCAACCCGGCCCAACCCGGCCCAACCCATTCTCACCCCTACCAGATGATCTCAATTGATTCTACCTCATTTCATCTGCAGTAGATCTCCCTCTAACTCCTTATAGATGCACTCATTTTTTTTCTCCTCTCACTTAGTATACTTCCATCCACCCATCTCAACATTCTCATCTCAGCTAAACTCATTTTTTTCTGCCCATTTTTAATGAAAAATTTCTCGGCTGAGATAATTGATTGTCCTGTTTTTCAATATAAGAGAAGATGCCACAGTGTAATACACAGTTCATATGAGTAAAATGCAACTAAAATCTGTGCAGTAAACTTGAATCCGAGTAACTTGTACTGAAGATAAGATGAAAGAGTTATTGGCTACATTAACTTCTATTAGGAATAGCTAATTTGTACTAGACGGTAAGCTTCTATAGTACACACTAAGGAAATCTTCCATCATAAGACAGTGACCTGGAATGCAGCATAAGAATCTACATAGCGAACAAGATATCCCCATGAAAGAAAAAGTTGGTTTAATTATGACTATTTAAACTACTCTTTCAGGTAACCACTGTATCCAAAACCTTAGGCTTATGGATTGTGGCCAACAATGTTCCAATCCTAAACGTTTCTCCTCTTGAGGGGGTCCAAGCCTGGAAAGGCCTTGAGCAAAGGAGGTGAGATGCTTAGAAAGGATGATTATATGGGAGCAAATAAATATATTTTTAATTGTCATTGATGAGACTTCAACCTATGACCCATATAACCTGGTGCTCCAATACCAAGTCAGACAATCACTTTGCTAAGAAGACTTAAGCTCATAGATTGTGGGCCAAAAATGGACCTTATCACAACTGTTGTCTTCATTGCTGTTGGGAGTAAGGCACTGGCTTTGAATTTGGGGCTTAGTGTGCTTCTGACTTGTGTTTCTATGGGGAAGGGAATGAGGGTTGAGGTTTTTAATTTGGGGTTTGGGTATCTAACAGTGCCTTAGTTTTTTTTTTTTTTTTTTTTGGCTAAATCTGCATCAAAACACAAAGAAATAATAGTGTGGATTGTATAAAGTAAATTAAAGATTGTAACACAAAGGTATAACAATAAACCTAGATCACATTCTACTCAAAAAAAGTAATTGAGTGTACATGCCAAAAGCAATTAGGATATATTTACTAATTTAAAATTTAAGTATATAATAAATTTAGGCCTAAGGACCATACATTTTTAAAAGAGAATCATAAGTAATCCTTATTTTCCTCATCAAATGTCAATATATCTTATATTAGCAAATACTTTATAAAATCTATGTCTATATCTATTTAAGAAAATGTCTTTTAAGGCTCCTAATTTGGAGTCTAAATCTTTACCTCCATCTTTTTCTCACATCCCAAATGTCTAGTATTATTCCATTACGCCTCCAGAAAAAATTTAAGTTACCAATTTAGAATTTAGATCTTCATCTCATTCGTCCATGCTACAAGTCTATTATTATTCCATCAAGATGTTGTAGATCAAAGTCATCAATTCCTCATAAGGCATATAATTGACAATTTCTATATATTTTTATGTAGAAGGTGCAAAGCTTGGACTATGATGTGCTTCCAAGATACAAAACACTCTCATAGCATTAGCCGGGTAACCAATTTAAATCTACAGGTTAGCACTTGTACTTAGAATTGTATTTTCTATTAAATGATGTCCCAATAAAATTAATCAGGATTGTTTCCGAAAATGTTCAAAAAGGAAAGTATTACAAACTATATGCTTGACACTAGAACTTGCATTCTTATTTATATCATATCACGGAGAAAAGAATATTAACTTACCGGGAATCATTTTTGATGATTTTGCCAAAACCTGCACACGCAAAAGTAAACAAGATTAGGATTTCTTTTCTTCTCCACTAATGGCACTTGGAACATGATTGGGAAACTAATGAAAGCACTCTCTTGAGTTATCTTTTATCCTTCCTAATTTTAGTGAAGCATTGAAACCAGTAAATTTTACAACAAAGTACTTTGCTTTATAAATAGAAACATATGTGCACATTATACTCTTGGACTGAAGCTCTAGGACATGCAGGTACAAGCAAAATATAATTAGGAAAGAATAATGAGGTCAAAGTTATTTACTAAATCAGATCTAAAGTTAGTTAGAAGCCAAAATTGAGATTTTGCTCCTTGGGATGTTTTTGCCTTGAGTAAAATGTAATTCCACATAGCAATTTGCAAATCTATCATCTTTGCCTTAATTTTGTATGTTCATATTTTAGGAGAATTTTTACATAATGTCACCTTAATCGCACGAGCTTAAATTGCATAACCCTAGAAGTAATGTTTCCTAACACTATACACTAGATGCAATCAGCAGAAAAACACAGTGCATATATTATATTGCTCTATTGACCCAAAATGGTCTTCCTAGTGAGACACGCGGTACTTCATTGGTGAAACCCACAGTTCAGCGACATTGCAGGACTTTGGCTTCTATGGCTGCAGCCTTCCAAAGGAAAAAAGCGTGGACCAAATATCTGCATAACAGTTGTCATTTGTCTAGAAAAGAATGAATGAAGCTGAAATTTCCAAATCAAGAACCTTTTTACAGATGAAGCTACACAGTTGGAGTGTGTTTCATTAGTTATAAAGCACATAGATATTTCTGAGATCGATCCACTGACAGAAAAGAAGCTTAGACGCAAAATATGATCTCCCAACACATACTAACTCAATGAACATGTTCAAAGCATGCAGAACCACTATCCTTGAGCTCAAGACAAATTTTACAGTTGAAAGTGAAGCAAAGAGAGCAACGAGAGAGGGAGTAGAATCCTTAAAAGGCATCGCTGCTTTATATATCTTTACACATTATATATTCCATGGTCAACATCATTGCACTTAATATCCTAAAATGAAAATCTTCCATTACCATAAAATCCTCTTTGTGACTCAAGTCCCAACAGAAAGCACCATGTTCATTACCATATTATCAGATGTGGCCGCTGTGACTTGTGAGACTCTTAACAGTAAACGAGCCCAATGCATGAATTGTTTGATCCTCTCCAGAGGAAATAAATTTACTACACAGAGCAGCAACTTTAACCACTAAGCATCCTATTCCAAAATGTGGAAAGCACAAAACTGTCAAGTTGAAGGATTATTTAGGTAGCACATAGTCTCCATTAATATTGTAATCAACACCGAAAAACTCTAGCATAGATAGTATAAAATGTGTCACACAGTCAGGGGTCTAATTCAGTCATACACATTGCTTGCACTGGAATTATGTCATTCAAAGACTTTGGGGCTTGAAGTTGATCTTTGCGAATAACTAGCCAGAAGAAATGAGACATAATTTCTTATTCTGAAACCATCTACACTTTCTCTCACACATGTCCCAGGCATGTAGTTCTTAATCCAGACACATTTAGTTATTAAAATAGACGAGCTCCTAACATTTGAAACTGCCTCCAACTTCTACCTCAATTTAGTTTTATCTGACCATTTAATTCTCAGAGTACCCTCAAAACGAGAGAGCTTTTTTATTTCTTTGTAGAAAGCTGAATTCTTTTCACCATGACCAATGTAACCAAGCTAATAAGAGTAATAAAGTAACTCCACGTTCTTCTATTAACAGTTAAACTTCTATGAACATAATTTTTTCCTGTAATTTACCCATAAATTTAATTAAAAAAAGAATAAAAGACTGAAATTATCAACAATACCTGAGCTGGGTAGCTGATGTATTTCAGCGCCTCGATCCCCATCGCCGGACCGATCGTGTTCGTAACACTCGCACTCCAGTAGCTCCACCAAGGGGCCCCGCCGCCGGAAGAACCCTTCTTCTTGCTCGGCCAAATCAGCAACACTGTAACAATAATTCCAGTAATTCGATCAAAAAAAGGAACAAACTAACTAAATTCACTCCAAATTGCAGTTCGATCCACTCACTGATCAGCGACCACAGCAAGCAGACCACATTCTGGGCGAGATTCAAGAAGGCCAGGTGCTCGAATCGCTTCCCATCCGGCCCGAATCTCTTCGTCGATCTGCATTCACAAATGCACAAAAAAAAAAAAAAAAAAACCAATCCAATCACAAGCCCAATTTCTACTAAAACGTTTGAGGAATTAAAGAAGAAGAAGCTTACACAGTTTCTTGGAGAACGCCTTGGGTGATGTAGGAGGACCAGATGCCGGCAACGCAGAAGACGAGGACCAGGACGCGGCCGAACCCGCCATGGCCGGCTGCTTCCATCTCTCGGGTCGGGTTTCGATCTCTCGTAGTCGGATCTTTTCGGGGTAGCTTTTTGTTGGATCCGAAAGGTGAGAGAGTTAAAAGGAAGAAGGCGGGTTTAAAAGGGCGGAGGAGGGACCACGTCAGAATTCCACGTGGTCGTATCTAATTGGTCGAAAGGTGGACGGTGAGTTCTGGTTGGCTCCTACGACGTGGGTCTGCTGATGGGCTGGACCCCAAGCAGTCTTTAATTTAAACTACATTTTAAGACTTAAACATGTGATCTCCCATAATTCATTATAAATATTATCAGTTGAACTAGTCATCAAATATGATCATACTTGCAAGCATTGAGATTCTAAACATAATAAATATTATGTAAATTATTAAAGCACAATACATATTTATAAATTTTAAGTTTTTTATAAAATCTAGTGCGGACGCCCGCTCACACTGGGCTCCATGTAAATCCGGCCAGGCAGCAGGTAAACTCCGTTCAGATATGAAAATTGTTTTCTTTTTCATAATCTCTCCACAATCTTAGAATTTTTCCGTTAGTTCTCAAAAACTTAAATTTTACTAAATTAGTTCTTTCATGTTGTAGAAAATTACTTTTTTTTTTTTTTTTTTTTTTTGGAAAACTCGCATAAATGCCCTCACAATAAGGAAAAGGAGCTGGCATGTTAATGGGTCGGGTTCGAACTAATTATCTAATATACACATGACCCACCAACCCAAACCCAATGGGTCCATGCTCCATACTCAATTGCTCTGGTACCCATCCCATTTAATCTCGTAACGAGACCCAATTACCCAGCCCTACGTGATTATCTTTTTAAGGGTAAGATATAGATTCGGCCAAAAAATAAAAGGCTGAATATATAAATCAAATTTAAGAATAAGACACAGATCCGACCAAAAAGAAATAAACCAAACAAAAACTAAAACTAGAAACTGAAACTAAGATATTAAATATGCTTAATCAAATTAAAACTGATATATAAATCAAAATCAAAAACTAAAATTACAGAGCGAGGCTCAGATTTGTAAAATTAGGTGAATCAAGTTGAGGGGCAGAAGTTGACTGGATCTAGTCAAGGGGAAGAAGCTGTGAGAGAAATTCCTTTAAAAGGCTTTTTAGATGTCCGGCCTCATCAGTCTCTCTTGAGAGCGAATATTTCTACTCAAAAAAATTATGAAGACACCCCATGATTAAGGCACCCGCAAATGTGATAAGGACACTCCAAAAAATTCAAAAAAAAAAAAAAAAAAAAAGCAAAATTAACAACCCCCCCCGGCCCATTCCTCTCGGCGAACCCCTCTCCTCTGCCGCCTCCTCCCCGACGACCCCCCCTCCCTCTCCTCCCCTCCTCAGTGTCCCCACCCCCCCCCCCCACCCCCCCCCCCCTCGCCAAAAAAAAAAAAAAAAAAAAAATAAATAAATAAATATTCGACCAGTTCTAATCAAACAGATTTGGTCTGTTCGGACAAATCTTGCGCGCGCGCGCGCGTGCGTGTGGGTTGGGGTGGATGGGGGGGTTAGACTTTTCACTAAAGATGAAAATGTTAAAAATTTATAACACACTTGTAATAATTTGTAGAGTGCCCTCTTCTTTTTTTGGGAATGTTTTTGGGGTGGAAACATCCGTTCCCGTCTCTCTTCTTGCAAGGCACACGACACGCACATGATATTTACTCCAAGTTTTAGCACAGAAAAGTTCTTGGAGAACAAGAATGAAAATAAAAATATTTTTCCCTGGATATTTCACCATTACTAGCAAAAAACAGAGAGGCATTTACAATATCTTCAAATCAAACTAATAATTACATTTATTACTACCCACAATCCTTCCCCCTCCAAAAATGTCAAACAAACAATAAAATGTAAGAAAAGTCTTCTTCCATGATGTGAAGCAAGAAGTTACTTCAAACCATAAAAGAAGTTTTTTTGATACCTCCATCAACCCAAAGATCCTGAATGAGAACAAAAATAGGGAAAAGAGAATATTCACCTCTCTGTGAGTCAACTGCTATATCCCTCACTCGGCCAGAAAGTCGGTAAAAAAAAAATTACAAGTGAATGAATAGAATATAAATGTGTATCTTAAATGCAACTGGGGCAAACCAAAGCATCAAAATTAAACTCATCACCATGGCTCGTTTGTGATCTCCACCAATCAACTCGCATTTATCAGTCGAATTTTGTCCATGAAGAGATACAGAACATAATCCCTTTTGGCTTTTCATTTACCTCATGGGGGGACTTTTTAAGAATGAAATGAGTGAAAATTATCCCTTGAAACTTTTTCATTCATCTTTCATGATCAAAAGCAGCCTTTTCCAGTAAATACCCTATATGGAACAGCCTAGTTCATAATATCCTTCAAACACTCCTTACAGGATTGCTCTTAACATAAACACACCAAAATGAAACATTTCTTCATCCAACATCTTTAAGAACTTGCCCATGAATCCAGGTTGACACTACGCATTATAATCATCCAGTCCCAGATCTCGCAGCGCTGCAGTTGCAGCATCTTTGCAGTTCTGATGGCTTCCCTTGGCTTTCCTTATGAGCTTCTCAATGCCATTGCTTAAAAGAATGGTCCTGCGGCAGGCCAGAATACAAAAAGAAAACAAGATTGTTTTATGAAACTCATTAGATGTGATACAAAGATGACATGACATAGAAAATATAAGACTAACTGGAGTATCTCCAAAAAAAGGACTTTAAAGGCGAGGCTAGATACATAAGAGAGACTTCCTCAGCCTCCGGTACAAGGATTATATTGAAGCTCAACCCTGCATTATTGGTAAGTTACTTTTGCCATGCAAAACATGATAAAGAACTCCATTTACCCAGGATACAAGACCTGCCCATACCTAGGGTCACTTGATGAGGAATTACCTTCGCAATTGAAAGTATAACTGAAAACTGTTAAGAGTCCAAATTAGGTTCGCATCTTAAAGGACATGCCTAATAAGATCATTGGTATTTTACTGAGAGATGGCGCTTCTGGACTATGAAAATCATAAAATCACCTCATCAGCATCTCTAATCATCTTGTTCCATAGTAGGGTTCCACTCCCGTGATAGGTGGTACCCAGATGAGCTTCAGGCACACAGCAGGTCACATAATTTCATGTGCATATATCAGTCCTAAAAAAAGGCAAAACATGAAAAACACAGCCCCCCTAGACAAAAGGTAAAGAACTTATTTCGTCATCAAGACAGCCTGTTCATTGCACTTCTGTAATTTTCTCGTTTATTATCCGTTGTAGATTTTCTTATCCCCGAGAAGACCGCCACAACATAGAGAAGCAAAGCACCAAGCAAGGTGACCAAATATCTAAAGAGTGGCAGCCAAACACTTCATCCTCTTGACTGGAACCCCACCCCACGCATAGAACATCCAGTAATTTCCCCTTGTAAACATTTCTGCAGTTTATTTCTCGTCTGAATATTTCAAATCATTCTCCCACACAACTAGAATAATCATCAGATGATTTTCCATATAAAAGATGATGAATGTGAACTACAAATGAAGGTTTCAGATATAACAATGCATGCACATGAAACTACTAGGATTCATCCGCGAATATACAAGTGCCACAGCAAAATAGTAAGACCCACAAGCTTAACCCTTTTAGGTCAAAATGGGATCTCCAGTTTATCCAAAAAAGATTAATAAATATAACACCTAGGATGATAATCTCCCATTGGTGGTGGTATAATGGTGATATGATAGCCTCGTTGTGAGCCATTGAGAGGATAAAGGCTGATGGAAGAAGGATGTTGATCCAGCCAAGGTTGAGACAAATGTGGGAAAAACAATAGGGGTGGGCTTTGTTGTCCACAAGCTTATGATCACCGGGGGTGGGTAAGGCTCACTAACCTTGAGACAGGACCTATTAAAAATCCATGTTAATTAAGAAGTCTGAATTGGAGAAAGGGTTAAAAGAGCAGATTGATATACGTGTTGAGTCCAAAATATACTGCTCAAACATCGGGATCAAATTAGTTCTCCAGTCATTTATCAGGTTTATGCATGACTCCTCAGGTGATAAGTCTCCCACGAAAACAACTCAAAGGACTTTACTCCTTTCTATGCCTACTGAAATACTCCATAATAATAACAAAGATAAATAAGGAGAATGCTATAGTGAACCCCTTAAGCTTACACAATTGTGACTGCTAATTCATTAGATGCACAGAGAAAGATGAAAATAACAAATACCACACGTATCCATCCATGGTCAAGGCAACCAAATGTGTTTCTGACACACCAGTTTTTCAGTTTAATCCACATAGCAATTTATATCAGAGTGAACAGGCCGTATAGGCATGGCCAAGCCAATCAAAGCAGGTCTTTCCCATGTCTACTTTCCACCATAGAATCCTTAGTCTCAGTTCATTCTAATTAGTGGTAAAATTTCTACCACGAAACATTATACTTGAGAACATTCACTTAGCAGAGAGAGCAAGTTCAATAGCATCATTATTTTTGGGACCGTTTTTATAGTTGACTGAGCAATCTAAGTAACAATGTCACAATCATTCAATTATCATCATCCAACTCTTGAACATAGGTAGGTATTCACTAGTTCATATTTATCACTGCAAAATCTATTCTATGATAAGCACATTTGAAACAAACACTAGTTTGAACCTTGCTTCAAAAGATCAACATGCATCTTCTTCTCCAATCAAAAGCAAGTTATTGCAGGTCGAAGATCATACCATCAATGATTAACCAGAATTCAAAATCTCAATGTGGGAAGTCCAGAAATGCTGGTTTCCAAGAAGACAGTACTTGAACATATTAGATCTTGCTTACCATAATATCTAATCTGGTATAAGTTGAATGATGAGTAACAATGTGCATCAAAATAAGTTTAAACTTTAAAACTATGTAATTCAAAACTATAATCCAAATAAGGAACCTAGTCATGACAAGCCCATATATAACCTCAGTATTGCACAACTTCTGCAGGCAAAAGAAAGAAAATTTGCATTCTTCTCATGATGCAGCAAGCAGAAAAGACTTGACAATTTGAATAAAGAATAAACTGAAGCATTAATGCATCAAAAAACACACCTTTGGAGTTTTTCAAATAATCATCCAAAGTCTAAAAGGTGAAACCTTGCTTTGTGTCAGATTAAATATATCTTGCAATTAGGAGGTTGGTCGAAAGTTGACCTACACTCGATAGGCAGATGATGGGCAAGAGTGGGGCTAGAAAACCAAGGCATCTTTCATGTCTCCATGTAAATCTCTAAACTCTAAAGGTTTTAACAAATAGAATAATAACTACATGGCTACCTGCTAACCTTAATTTAACTCCTTAGAATTGACCATTTATGCTAAATGTTGATTTTGTCTTCCTTTTTTTTTTTCTCTTTGGTAATTCCAAAATGAGGCATCCCATGCTGATCCCTAAGTGAGACTGTCTAAAACCAAGGCGTAATCTTACCTAGCTTTTTGCCAGACTGAAAGTGCTAAAAAGAACAAATCCAAGAGATTTGGAAGTGAAAGCATACCTATTCTCTGGGTTTCTAGCCACGAGATTGCGAATCATAAGACACGATTGTCGTTGCATCTGATATGCAGCAGGGAACTTCTGCATTGATTGGATTGCTAGATCCCCAGCACCAGCTTCAACTGCACGAGCTGCATTCTCAGGGGATCTTAGTGAGAGTACACCAATAATAGACATAACCTGTACCAGAACACGCTCAGTCACTGATTTACATGATAGAAGGCCTAGTAAATCAAATCTCTAATGTGATAAGAGTGTTCTAAATTGACGACTAGTAAAACTCAAGCTGTTACGCTTAACTGCTAATCAAATACCTCTTGTAGAACAGAGGGATCATCTGAAAATCTGGACGATAGCTTAATCAGTCTATCAAGACCACCCTTCTGAACATAGCAGTTTTGTTATCATCACTTCCAGCCACTGCAAACAAATGATAGCTGATAACAAGTTAGCATACCCATCAAGTAGTTCAATCAAATTTTCTTTTCTTTCCTTTTTTGAAAAAAGGCAGTTGTAAAGACCTTAGATAACAAAGAACAACAAGCTCGAGCTACAGCCTTGTTGTTATATTCACCGCTGCCATCTATAAACTGGAAAATTGCATCTATACCTCCATTTTCAGATATAGATCGGCAAATTTCGTCCTGCAGAAGAATTGAAGACATAAATAAAAACATAGTCAGGATAGCAAAGTCCAAGTAAACAACGGAGGAAAATATAAAAGAAGAAAGGCTAGATATAATGGTTAGATAAAATGAATATAAACACTCACAGTTAAATCAAATTTTGATAATTTTATGTTGTTCAAAGGTTTAAAAAAACAATTTTATTAATAGGGCAGCTGAATGATTTTGAAATTGATAATCTCCTTTTTTTTTTTTTTTGTACAATATGCATTATATCCAAGTTTCGTATGCTTGGTGTGATTCATATAACAATTTCATGTAATTGTATTTAACATTCTAATTTCTTGACTTGATTTTTGACTTCTTGATATATGATATACGCAGAATGATTAGAGCCTATGAATTTGAAATTATGCCTTTTAACATATATTCCGGTCCCAGTAAAAGAGAGAAGATAACTCCCAAGAGATGTCAGCTAGTGGTAATCCAGTCTGCCAATGACACTAATTGACAGATGGGAATGTTCCATTTTGCAGTAAAGTAATTAAAGCCTGTTTGACACCCAGATATCACAAATTAAACATGAAAGAACAGTCATCAACCATAGGCTCCACAAATGAATAGAACATAAATGATCTTATCTCAACTTATAGCATCCAAGATCTTTTCCTATAAAAATTATTTTGTTTGCATCATCTTCTCTATCGTCAAATCATTCCTCACTCAATGAGCACGCTGATAAGACTTCCTCCAACATTTCAAATCTTTTGAACTGAACAATTACAAAACCAAAACATATCAGCCAGTGCAAACAACCTGAAATTAGAATTTTAGTTGAAGATTGCTAGTCTAATAGTTATTGCATCTCATGCAATATCTATGATCCAAAATTAGTCATTGGTTTGGATATGTTCACCTATAATGTACAAAATTAGATTGAGAATAGCAGAACCCACAATGCAAAAAAAATGCAAAGACATTTGGGTTCTACGAATGAACTTACTGATTTGCACAATAAATGCAGGGTCAATAATAATTGACCGCATTTCTACCACCAACTCTTGACCATTATCAATCTACCAATAGAGTAAATCTTGATTTTCTCAACCGAGGCATTGTCAATAATAACTTTACCACATTTTTTAACCAACATTGCTGTAACCAACTTACTAACCATTATGAACCTAGCAATGTAGTAAATCTTGATCAATTAACCTTACGCTTTGTATTCAAGGGCTTACTGACATAAGACAAATTTCCATCACCGTCATAAAATTAATGAATAATCTTTGTACATCAACTCCACCCATCTGATACAATGGTTACCGCTTTCTCTTTTTGTATATTAACAATTCAATGTTTTCATAGTTCGCCTCTCATATAGTAACAGTAACACTTTCCTTTCACATTGTGAACCAAAGGCACATTATCATGATGACATTTCTTACCGCAAAGGGTATATGACTCTAAGTAATACAGATTTCATCTTAATGTTGTTTGCATTGACTGTAATTGTCTTGACGATTGAATATTAAAACCTTCTCAAAATTAGCTTCTCATCAGCTCTCCTCTTCTTTGGCTCTGACCAGGAGAGCAGTGACAAATGAATACTTACTATATTCACATATGCACTTATTGCTCCTAGGTAAAAGTATTCTCTTGTGCATTATTCCACCTCACTTTTACTCGTTGAACAATTCACTTCACCTCAAGCACTTAATTGGCCGTAATCTCATGCTCTGTTTGAAACCTCCGACATAGCGGCATTTAGCTGAGGACAAAGAGCCATCAAATTTTTCACACTAAAAAATAGATAGGAGGGAAGAGCCATTAAATTTTCAACAATAAAGTCACTTCAACACCAAATTTCCTTTTTAAGTGTCCAAGCTTATTTAGCGTACTACCCTATCCCAGGATAAAGCATCCTCTCATTCTTGGTAGAGAAGTACTTTATGGATCACTAGAACAACCAATAGCATTAGCTCTTAGGATTCAACATCCAGTTAGCATTATTAAACAAGACACTAATCATAATAAAATTAATATAACAATAAGTCAAGAATCAAAAATTTATAAAAAAAAATTAGACCTTTTAATACAAACCACAAGAATCATTGTAAAACTTACAGCCAAAAATGGAGTTTGTGAGTTATATAAGTATATAACAAGAACAAGAGCATAATTCAAATCATACAATAAGAATATAAATCATACAATTCACGCAACATTGTTAACCACAATTTAAATTACATGAATGCTGCGACACAAAATGTTCTTAACCTCAGGTCATGAGCAAAATGTTTGAGTCATATCAACCCAAATTCAGATTAACCTAAAGGCCAATTAAAGCAAGTACACAAATTATCATCCCACAAAATACAGAGAAATATAGCTACAAATTCTAACCCCAAGAAAACGTGTTTCAACAGCAGGAAATCCCCTTGCTGAATCACATTTGGATGCATAATCTAAAATTGAAGAATGACAAAACAGGTCCAAGTGCTTCTCTACTATATCCCTGTCCCATGACCTCAGATAAGCAAAGCAATTTGTCATAGTTGATGAAGAAGTATTTCAGGTGGTGGCAAGGTTATGAAATGGACTTCAATTAAAGTTCACAGGAATCACAGGCTTAAGTACCTGACATAATAAATCTACTTAGTTAGAATGTGTAAATGTGTAAAAATCTGAGTGAGATATACTCATACAAGACAAGCCCTGTCCAATGTGTATAGGTGGATGTTCTAGGTACAATGAGTTCACAAATTTTAATGACATGTTGGACACAGATCTATCTGCCACAGATCCTTGATGAATGCATGTTGGCACATATGAGCATATTTCAGCCTGTCAGTGCAAACCTAGCATAAGCGATAAGGCAAAAAAATATTATGAGAATAACTTTTGAGGCAATATTAATAAGCTAGGCAGGAGTAACATCAAATGCGTTGATTGGTGCATCCAATAATCTCATTCACATCTAACATTGCCTTAAATTAAGTTTGCTCATCTAGTAGTTTTCAGGCCATGATCAGTGATAATTAACCTAATTCATGGATGATCCAAATTGTTTGTTGCAACACTTGATTATAGTAGACCATTAACATGTAGCAGTCTCTAAGTATAGTGTATTCAATGTGCAAGTACGAGAACTGTTCCAGTATTACATTCATCCATTAATTAATCTGAAAAGTTAAGTAAATTTAATATCACATTTAAGTATGCCTATGAACTTTTTAGCTACGCATGACTTCTCAAAACCCACATACGATAATGATTTATTGAATCCATGCTCAAATTAATAATTAGCAATGAAATAATAGAAAAGGAAATCCCAATTAACATGTAGGCCACATATAAAAACTAAATACACCACCAAAAATATGATAAATATCCAAGTCTTGCACCATGGAATAGGGTTCAATACTTCAAGTAGACCAAACATACGTGTACAACTACTGCAAACCCATCCAGTAAAATTGAAGTGCTAAAGTTTGACTTTTAGTTTCTCAAGATAGGGTTCATTCATATTGGAAAGGGTCTTTTTTTTTTTGTTTATTATTATTATTATTATTATTATTATTTTGGGGTGGGGTGGGGTAGGTAGACGGGTGGAGAGATAGATGAAACAAGGGAAAACGGATGTTTTAATTATGTGGAAGGAAAATGTAACTCTCCAACAAGGATCATATAAGTGTTAATGAAACAGTGCACAGATTCTCAAATTATCCGAATACTTGTTTCCTATGTTGTGAATATTTCATTCTCCATGATGGTGTCAGTGTCTTTACAAAGCAAATAATGATAAAAAACTTGAATTCATAACTTACTCTTGACATTAACTGCTATAGTTGCTAAAGATGGATAGATATTTTATAGGCTTATTTTCAAAATACCCCATTTAACCATCTTGGTTTTCTCACAATGCCCCCCTAAACTCAAGAAATCCTAAAATACCCTAAACTATCCCCAAAAAATCCCAAAAAAAACTTGTCGTCAACTGACCGTTTGGAAAGTGGCACATGTTTGTCACGTGATTTTTTATGACGATTTTACCCCCATCATCTCTCATTCCCTTCTCCCTCTCTCCAACAAAAGAAAAAAAACCACCACCAAAAATGGCAACAACAGCTCTCCCTGGCGCCACAGGAATCTCCACCATCCTCCGCCGCAAGCCGCCGAGTTACGCCGCGGCCAGGCCCAACGGTGTCGTTGACAACGGCGACAACCTCATCTGGGGCCGCCTGCTCCGGACCGCCCTCCTGTGGAAAACTAATCAAGTTTTAAAATATTTTCCAAGAACCATGAACCGCATTTTCTCAATAAGTCCCGGGGATTGGAAACACAACTCTAAAACAAAATGGCAAGTGGAAAATTGTCCAAATTTTCAAAATTGGGCATACGTCATTGTTCATGCAATTTAAGCTCATTCCAGCAAGGAGCAACATGCTGAAATTCTCCTAGACTAAGAAATAGCATTAAAGGGGCAAAGGTGAGAAATTTTCTATACAAGGAATTGCGTTTTCTCTGCAACCCATATTAAAATTGACCAAAAGAAATCAAAGATATCAGGTGTAATGTTAACTCATCAAATTCTCCTCGAAGAAAATAATACCCAACTCCGCCACCGAAAACTGCCATTGACTTGACAAAGCCAATGGGTTTCTAGCATATATCAATAAAAGTTCTGTAACCAGGAGAAAACAGGGGGACATAGGAGAAAAAATGATGGACCAAAATTAGGGTTTGATTGTACTCGGTGGCAACCACATTTTTGGACAGGGTGGAGCACCCGCGCCTCGGCAGGGAGTCCGAGGAGGTGCCACTGTCCCCGCTGCCCAGGGAAGAAGACAGCGTTGATGAGGAGGTTGGGGGCTCAGGCTCCTTCTCTTCTCTCTCTCTCTAAAAATCTCTTAAAAGAAAGATGAAAGCTTTGCAGGATCAATGTGCACCAATCTCTAATGGCAGCTTCTTTGCCTCATCCCCTGTCACCTCTCTCTTCCATGTTGTCTTCTTTACCATCTCTTGTCACCTTGAGAAAGAAGAGAGAAAGAGAGAGAGAGAGACAGGGGAGAAAGAGCAGGGGAGAGAGAGAGAGCTAGGAGGGAGTTTAATTATGATTAATTAATTTATTTAATTAATTAATAGTATAATTATAATTAATTAATATAGTTTTAATTGTTTGAGGGGCAGGGGTAAAGGTGTCATTTCGTATGCCTGTTAACGGTGTTAGGGGGTAACTTGGGAACGTATAGTTTAGGGGGATATTTTGGAATTTCTTAAGTTTAGGGGGTATTGTGAGAAAACTCAGATAATTAAATGGGATATTTGAAAATAAACCTATTTTATAAACATGGCAACTAATATTAGTAACTATATTTATTAGTTATTGTAGCTCTAAGGTTAGCTCTTCTATATACATTTTCTAGAAATTCAACTGGTATTTGTAGAAATATGTCCGAAACTATAACCAGATAACTTGGCTGCTATAGTACCTTGCAACCTTAAACAAGAGTGACCCTTCAAATGTCTAAAAGCTGATTCAAAGAATGTGCCACTCTCCGTATGAAATTATCATTAGGAAGTTGCTCAGTAATAAATAATACACAGAAAAATGATCACGTGTACAAGAATATGGTCTCAATCACAAGTGATCCATAAATATCATGGCACTATATTCAGAAAATATTTCCCTGGTTTCCAATGATTTGAGAGAGAGAGAGAGAGAGAGAGAGAGAGAGAGAGAGAGAGAGAGAGAGAGAGAACATACATTGACAGCGACTGCCTTTAAAGCAATGCATGTTGATACTAAACTAGACGAACTGGGTTGTCTTCCCTTTAGTTCATCAACAAGAGCATTTGGAATGCCAAGCTTAGCAAATCGGCGAGCATATCCAAAAACCTGGATAACATGTCCCCATGTTAAAATGGAGATGGATACACAATTGACTAACTGTATCAATGGAAAAATAACAAATAATATTATAAGACAACATAATTTACTTGTATAAGGTGTAACAAAGTAACATAACTTTTGTGTAAAAAATTTACCATTTCAACATTGTGCATACTTCCAAAAAATAAAGAGAGAGTCCAGTAATAGATATTCTTTTTTTAAGATTTAATCTATTTGAATCAATGTACAAAATTCACCATACAAAAGACATAAATCTCAAGAATACATACAAAACTTAAGATCAGTTATAGTTCAAGTAGAAGTGAAAAATTCATAATATAATACAGTTTACTGCTGTGCATGCTCCAAATCAAGTTAATGCATCATCATGAATTCAACAACAAAAGCTATTCATTTAACCACTTATGACTAGATCTCTCCTTTCCAGGTAGAACACGCAAGAGATTAGCAAAGTCAACTGGTTACTGTTAATGGGCATGTTCATCTTCTTGTTTAAGTACCACAGATTTTCTAATGCTTGACAAAAAACACACAATATTTTACAGAATGCATCTAGATTTAAGGTAATTTCCATTTCAAAAACTTCAATTGTTTCATATTAGATATGAAAATGTTGGTTTTATAAATGTCTAAATAGACAAGTTGGATGTTTTGTGCTCAAGTATAAGGTAGTTTGCAGTGTAAATGGGAAAAATAAGTAAAGGAATCCCTCCTGAGGTTGCAATATATATATATATATATATATATATATATATATATATATATATATATATATATATATATATATATTACCCCTTGATGTTTCAAACTCGGCACATTTACCCCTCCATCTGTTTTCTATTATTTTGGACGAAAATACGCTTGCAAAAAATTCCCCTGAGGTTTTAAAATATCTAAAATTTCTATTTAACCATTTATTCTCTTTCTCTCTCTCTTGAACTCTTTTTTATTTCCGTCTCGCTTTCTTCTCTAATTTCTTTTATTTTTTAAGTTTCTTTTTTACTCTTTAAGTTTCTTTGCTCTCTATGCCGCTCTCTCTCACCTTCTCACTAGCCTCTTTCTTTTAAATTTTTTCTAATTCATTCTTTCTCTGTACTTCTAAAAATCTCATCTCTCTCATTTACATTTCTTCCACCGCTAAACCTCTCTATGATACGAACATCCAATCAAGATGAAAGAGCCGAAGAGACGAATCCAAGAAGTGAAAGAGCCAAAGAGACGGATCCAAGAAGTCCCAGTTTGAGTTGAAGAAGTAGTAAAGTTTTGGATATTTTTCTCTTTTTTTATTTTTGGTTATTTTGGTTTTTTTAGTTTCTAAAATTTGGATCGTAATTTTATTTTGATTGGGAGTTTGATTTTTAGTTGAATTCAAATCTTGGGCCCTCTTGTATCAACAAAAAGCAATGAAAAATTTTGATAAAACTTTGTGAGTGATTCTCTCAAAGTTGTTTAGGATTGAATTCCTAATTTCTCCTAATTAAATCCTAACCCTACCTTTTTTCTCGTCCCGCTTCCTTACCTCCGTCGCATCTCTCTCTCTCTTTTTCTTTCTACTTCTCTCTTCTCCATACCAGTCAAAGAATCCTACGCTGACTCCTCTTCTGTCTCGATCTTATCTCACGCGCGTCACCGTCCATCACCACAGTTAAAGTATCAATTGGATTTTCAGTCATAACTTCCACATCTGAACTCTGATTCGAATGATTTTCGTGGCGTTGCGATCTTGACAACAAGAGTTCTGCATTGGATTTCCACAGGTCTCTGAGATCTTTGTAGTTCTCAGTACGTAATTTTCTTTAACATAGTCTATTTATTTGTGAGTTGATATCTGCCTTTGTTATTTTATCGATTTAATTTGATGTCACAAATAATGAGATTGTGAGATTCTGATAGCTCTATAGTTGCAAGCTCTTTTACATTGATTTTATAAGTTTTTGCCATCATAATTAGTAGTGCATCACCTTATTTCTGATCTAAATCGGTACCGTTGCATCAGCACTTTTGTTAAACTAACATCTTGCATTATAGATTTGATTATTTTTCTACCCAAGATCGTATAATTAGTGAAACGTAGCGAAGTTTTGATGTATCACTGATTTCTGATACACACGCGTCTTTCACATCAATTTAGTATCAAAGCACGGTTATGTATGTTTGCATAATTAGTTCACCTTTATTTCCTTTATTACAGTTTAAATTTTATCAAACAAACAAAATAAAAATTAAGAAACATTGAAAGGTAAGCATTTCCCTAAAATTCCTTAAGATTAGTGTATAACAAAGGAAGGATACTCATTGTGATTATAAAATTAAGGAACGTCAAGTGCGAAAAACCTCCCACCTAAGTTACGCCGACATGGCCAACTGGACTAATAAAATTGGGGTTTGACTGACTGGACAATTTTAGAAAATAGATTTTTTTAAAACCAAACAAAAGAAAATTCAAAATCCAAAAACCCAAAAAAAAAATCATTTAGTCTAGAATTGCATATTCTCATCTTTAGTTAGGATCACATTTGCATGCCCACGGATAGTGGTAACCCATACTTGTTAGGAGAGATTAGTGAACCACACGCCAGAACCCCTGTGGATCCCCCAACAACTTGCCACTACACTCACTGATATACAAGATAAGTTTGACGCCCTGACTCAAATCTCAAACCAAACTGAGAAGAGACTAGTCAAGTTAGAGATTGCACGTGAACCACCCAAGACTGAGGAAACCCCATGGCAACAAAATATCGAGCGAAACACCCAACACAATGCATACAATCATGATGAGCAATACCTTAGAAACATTAAGTTGGATGTACCTACCTTCGATGGACACTTAGACTCTCAACTTTCCTAGATTGGATACAACTTGATAAATACTTTACATGATAAGATCTCATTGAGCCTAGGAAAGTTAAGTTTGTCGCGATGAAACTGACCGGCCAAGCTAGTCAGTAGGACCAACTTAGAGATCATGCGTGCAGCTTGTGATCAAGAACTGATTAATACATTGCATAAAATGAAAGAAGAGCTTTGAGGAAAGTATATGCCGCCATTGCTTAATGCTTGTCTCTTGGATGAGTGGCATCAATGCACTCAAGGCAACAAATCGGCAAAGGAGTGTGTGGCAAAATTCGATGAGTTCCTCATCAGATGTAATACCCTTACTACTAAAGGACAAGCTCAAATCTTTTCTAGATTTAGAGCTGGACTTAAAGGCGACTTGAGAACTGAACTTTTAGTTAGAGGCATCACCGAGTTAAAGCGTTAGTTTGAGATCTAGATTCTCTTAGGTCTAACTACAACACTACGAGTTTTTGATTCAAAATCAAGTGCGTTTAGAACTTCATCCTCTTCACAGCTTTATAGGCCTATTACCCAAAACCCCCCACATAGGAATGACAATAAGGGCAAGAGTCTTGAACGGGAGATCAAAAACAAAGGCCCTACAACAACAACAACAACTAAGCCATTTGTCCCAAGTATTTAGGGTAGGCTACATGAACCAAAAGAGAATTACGCCGGATCGGGCACATGGATCAGCTTTCTCTACTCATTCCTATCGAGCAATATGCCTTCACTAAGACCTTTAGCCTTTATATCTTGTCGTATTACCTCCATTCATGTTTCCTTCGGTCTCCCCTGCGCTCTTTTAACTTGCCCTAATTTGATACGCTTTACTCGTCGGACTGGCGCATCTATAAGTCTACGTCGCAAATGACCAAACCATCGTAGGCGATTTTCTCTCATCTTCTCTTTTATAGAGGCTACGCCTATCTTTGTACGAATATCCTCATTTCTCACCTTATCTCTCATCGTGATACCACACATCCAACGAAGCATCACATCTCTGCTACACTCATCTTCTGGGCATAATATCTCTTTATAGCCCAATATTTTGTACCATATAACCAAGCTGGTCTAATAGCAATCCGATAAAACTTTCCCTCCAGTCATAACGAAATGTTACGATCACATAAAACAACTCCTGTTGCGCTCCTCCATTTCAACCAGCCGGCTTGGATCCTATGGTTGACATCACTATTGATATCCCCATCCTTTTGGATAATAGAACCTAAGTACTTAAAATGATTGCTCATCAAAAACAAAGTCCCGAGTTTCCCAAAGTTATTTTAACAAGCAAATGCTACAAATGCCAAGGTTATGGACATTTAGCCGCTAGTTGTCCCGGTTTCATCAAGATCACTATAATAGATAAAAAAACACCCACCGAAACCACTAAGTCAGATTTTAAGTAGTACACCTATTATCTAGAAGGTGTTAAGACTGACGACGAGTTATCAAACGATGATGTTGGTCTCAACTGCATTAGGCCAACACCTCCTACATATTTGTCGATCGTCAAGTGTGTTCTCTCCTAACCAGAAGAAAAGAATAATTGGAGAAGAACTGCAACCTTTCACACGTTCACTAAGATTGGAGACAAGAGTTGTAAGGTGATTGTAGACAGTGAAAGCTATATCAATGCAATATCATCCAGATTGCGTGAAAACCTTGAATTAGAGATTGTACCCCAACCCCACCCATTCAACGTGTCATGCATTGACTCCACGGCACTTAAGATCAAACAATGATGTCTTGTCCCAGTCAATTTCAATCATTACAAATACAAAATTTGGTGTGATATGATCACCATGAACGTGGGTCAAGTTATACTAGGTACACCATGGTTGTTAGAAAAAAAATGTCACTATTTACAGTCGGTCCAACATGTGTCAATTTGAGCATGTGGGTAAGCATATTAAGTTATTATCCTTGAGACAGACTGGAGAGCCCAAGCAAACATCTACTTTGGCTTTGCTGCCAACTCCACCTTATCCACCTCTCATTGCTATTGTTCCCTCCCTTTCTCCCATTAGTCATGCATACCCTGTCCGCAAACCGCTTTCCCTTACTGCTGATACCATCACATTATAGAGCATTCGAGTCTGCAACTGTATTTGCATCACACAACACGTGCATAAACTATACAAAAAGATCAGTGATAGAAATAAACAGAGCAATGTGAAGCCTACTATGTGAATTATTAGTAGAAAAATATTGAACACTTTTAATGTAGGCGATTATGTGGTAGTTCGGTACCGAAACAGTTTTCTTCGAGAACTGTTTAAATGTTGCATACTCGCAGTGTTGGACCCCTCGAGATCTTGAATAAGCTGATTGCAATACTTATGTTATAGGTCTTCCTAGATATTATAGCATTAGTTGTATTTTCAATATTAACGATCTAGTGGATTACAAGGATTTTAATTGTAACCCATTGATTGATAAGCCTTCCCCTAAGCCATTTTCTGAGAGCCCCTCAGTTCACTCTGAAATACTATTGCAGTAAAGAGAGTTGATAAAATTTTAGAGGATGAGACTATCACGACCAAATCTGGAACTCATGGGTATTTGATCCGTTGGAAAAGAAAAGCACTAACTATCGATTCAGGGTTAGATTAAGGTGATTTGCAACAGTTTGATCCAGTCAGCATGGAAGACCAAATCCATCTAACTCGACGGAGTTGAGTCTTCTCCCACTCGGGGAGAATAATGCGGATATCCAGTCAAGATGACAGAGTCAAAAAGACGGATCCAAGAAGTCACAGTTCAGTCGAAGTAGTAGAGTTTTGGATATTTTTCTCTTTCTTTATTTTTGTTTTTTAGTTTCTTTATTTTGGTTTTTTTAGTTGCTAAAATTTGAATTGTAATTCTATTTTGATCAGGAGTTTGAGTTTTAGTTAGATTCAAAAATTGTAAAAAGCCTATATAATGCCCTCTTGCATCAACAATAAGCAATGAAGAATTTTGATAAGAATTTGTGAGTGATTTTATCTCTCAAAGTTATTTAGGATTAATTCCTAATTTTCCCTAATAAAACCCTAACCTGACCTTTTTCTCCCTCCTACTTCCTTACCTCAACCGCCATCTCTCTCTTTTTCTTTCTTCTTCTCTCTCTTCTCCACACCAGTCAAAGAATCTGACGTCGGCTCTTCTTTTCTCTCGATCTCATCTCACGCGCGCTACCGACCATCACCATTGTGCCCTCACCACAGTTAAAGCATCAATTGGGCTTTCGATCATAACTTCCACATCCAGATTTGAATGATTTTTATTGTGTTACGATTGTGACTGCGAGAGCTTTGCACTGGCATCCTCCACAGGCCACTGAGATCTTTATTGTTCTCAGTAGGTAATTTTATTTAACACGGTCTATTTATTTGTGAGTTGATATTTGTCTCTATTATTTTATCGAATTAATATGCTGCCACAAATAGTGAGATTGTGAGATTCTGATAGTCATATAGTTGCTACTCTTTTACATTGATTTTACAAGCTTTTGCCATCATAACTAGTAGTACATCACCATATTTCTGATCTAAATCGATACTGCTGCATCATCACTTTTGTTAAACACATCATCTTACATTATAGTTTTGATTATTTTCCTACCGAAGATTATATAGTTGGTGAAACATAGCGAAGTTTTGTTCTATCACTGACTTCTGATACACACGCGCCACGTTTCACATCACTCTATCTCGCGTAGCTTTCTCTCATTTTACTCTCTCTCTCTCTCATCTCTTTGTTCCTTTCTAAAATATTTTCTTCAAATCTTTCTTTTTAACTCTATTTCTCTCAAATTTTGATTCTCAAAATTCCTTCCTCTAACTATATAACTAATTCGCTCTAATTTACATTCTCTCTAGCTTTCTTTTTCTATATAAATATGTTTATATTTGTCTCTCTTAGCTTTCTTTTCTAACTTCCTCTCCATATTTCTCGCTCTCCAAATCTATGCTTTTTTAACTTTTTCTTTCTTTCTAAATCACTTTCTACCTCTAGAAAGTATTCTTTATTACTTTTTTCTTTGACTATAGAGAGAATCAATTAATTAAGAAAAAAATTAATAAGTGAAATAACAAGTTAAAGAGTGAAAATAGCATGAGAAAGAACTTGAAAGAGAGAAAGAATTAGTGATAGAAAAAGTTATCAAGAAAGAAATTTAGAAAGAGGAAAAAAGGTTATGAGAGTAAGGTATTGAAAAGATAGACACTTGGACAGAGAAATAGAGTGAATAAGAAAGAGAATAAAAAAGGAAGATAGAATAAAAAGAAAAGTAGAGTGAATAAATCAAAAACAAATTTAAAAGAAAGAGGTCTAAAGAAAAGCCTTAAGGAAAAAAAGAAAATTAAAGAAAAAGAGTTGGCAATAAATTTAAAAAGGAAAAAGTAGACAAAGAGAAAAGAGATAATAAGAGACGAGTTAAAGAGAGAGAGAAAGGAATGAGATGGTTAAATAAAGATATGTTAGAAATTTTAAAGCCTCAAGAGGGTTTTCTACAAATGTCTTTACAACCTCAGGGGGGTTCTGCATTTAACCCTAAAATAAATAATGAAAAGCTAAGAAATAACCATGAGGTGATATTGTCACAAGACAAGAAAGGATTCATGAAGTTGATAGCTCAAAACAAGTTTGAGAGGTCACACTTAACTATGAATAAGTAACTTCTAAGTAGAGACTGGTTATTGAAATAAATTGATCATTAGATAGAATTTTTCTACAATCCATTATTGAGAAGTATTAACATGGGGTTAAGAAAATAAAATTCTCATTGTTGGAAAATATATTTCTCTTAAGAGTGGTAGAAAACTTTTCTACACTGGTTGGGAAATGTCTTTGTATTTAGCCTTTTCGGTTTCATTTTTCTGCTTCTAGACTCAACTTAATCAAGGAGAACTTTAGAGAGATGACCCCAGCTTGCACAAACAAGCTGGATATTCCTACCAACCAGCCTTCTAGGAATTATTGGCCCAATTTGTCTCTAGCTTTCTAGCTTTGAATTTGCCACCAATCCACGAGTATACTTTTCTACGGTTCCTCTCTTAAAAATGCTAGCTACGATTAATTTTTGAATTCATAAGAACTATTATTATATTCTAGAGATATTCCCAGTGTATATCTAATGTGGGACTATTTACTATAATTGTGGGTATTACATACTCCCCCGTTTGATGTCCTCGTGATTCTGACACTTCACCATAAGATTTGGGATTCTAGAAGTGGCCCTCATAGATTCTAGAGGTTGCTCCCATGAATTCAAGATGTGGCCCTACCACATTCCTTTGGGGTGACACTTTACCCTGTGTAGCACTTAATTCCACGTGGCGCTTAGCTTCACACACTTGTGGTGATACGTTGCTCTATGTATCACTTAGTTCCACGTGGCGCTTAGTCCTGCACGCTTTCGGATGATAGCTCTGATATGATTTGTCACGCTCCGAGTATATTTTTCCAAGGGTTCTCTCTCAAAATTGCTAGCTACAATTAATTCTCAAGTTCATGAGAACTACTATATGCTACAGACATTTCCCGGTGAATATCCCATGTGGGTATCCCATGTGGGACAATTCAGTTAGACTAGGGGTATTACACGTACAGTTGAGAATGAGTTGCAAAACTTCTATCAAATCTTTCTTAGAGCTTCGCGCTCCATGTTTACTTAATTCAAATATTGGAGAAGGCTGAGATGATATTGCTGATAAGATATTATGAATAAAAAATATGGTTGAATTGTAGCTTAACAGCTATATTTATTTGCCCTACTTAATTACTTTAAATAAAAAACAAATGTAGTCTTTTAAGGAAGATCTTGTAGATTGTTCCAAGTTTGGCTATATCCCAATTTTATCAGTAATATCTTTGATCTAGGTCTGTGCCCTATCGTATTCAAGAAACTATGCAAAAATTGAAATTGTTCTTTCATGTCAATATATTATTCCCTTAGAATTTGCAAAATTATCTAATAAATTTGTTTCTGCAAAGGCCATTTGGCCTCTTGGCAAGGCTTGTGAGGTGATTATGATCCTTTCTAGCTTGTTTGACAACAAACTACAATTAGATGTAAAATGCCAATTGCGTCCACTCACATTAGAATGCTTATTCTTGCTTCCATTATTTAATTCAAGCAGTTGTGACAGTAGAGGCTTTTCACCATTATCCCGTCAAAATTATCCTAATAAGACGTGTGTATAAAAGCATTATGAAATGTCAATTGATATTTGTAAATGTCCAAACAATACTTTTAAGACTAGAGTTCCACAATATTACCATAACAAACACTCTGAGGGTAGACAGTAGGCTGAATGTTTTCAAATGTTAAAGATCCAGCTTTGTGGACTGTGATACAATCTAATTCGTCAGCATGGCGTATATCGATATCACCAGAATGGTGCAAAAAATTCTCACAATGTTCTGTGACTAGATTGTTGGATGAATAGGGACTAAGTGAATAAATTATGTCAAAGCAATAAAGCAGTGCTTATGCAGGAACTAAATCTTTCAAGTACTAAATCACATGGATTAGGCCAGAGATAAACATTCAATGCGCCCCACTAATTATGATGCGCAGATCAAGACAGAATAGTGTGGATCGCCCATTTTGGTGTGGCCTACTGATAGGTCGGAACACGGTTGAAGTTTGTTCCTCAGGAATAAGAGCTATATGTGCACAATATGTGCATGTGTGTGTACCCATATCTCCGTGTGTATGCAGGCATAGATATAGATATTAGATGCATATGCATACACATATAAACTAATTTCTTACTAAAGTTGTTTAAAGATAAAACTATTTTTTTCATTATACTATGATGCAAATAGTATCATGCACAACTCAAGTCCAAGAGAAAAGCTAATAGGAGAGATGAAATGGAAATGTCTGAACAAGATGCATATTGCAATCCATCAATGATATCATCTCAAAAGAAAGATTCAATCACTCGTTGTGGATGGACACCACCAAACAATAAGAGTCGCCGCAGAAGCTCCGAGCAATTTACCGTAGCAAGCAATATAACTTGATCACCACAAGAGAAAGAACACAAATCACAAATCAAGAAACACAAGATTTGAGGGAGAAGGGCGAGAAAATCTTATTAACCTGAGAAACAGTGCAAGAGTTTACAAGAGTCTCTCTTTAGGATCTTTCAAAATCTCAATACAAGCTGAAAATCTCTCTTTCAAGCACAATACATAAAACCCACAACCCTAAGAATTTTATAAACATCTAAAATAAATCTAGACCTTCCATATATTCAGCAAAACTATCCTAACCATCCAATCAACCGCTTCTAGAAAAAGAGATTTGAAAATCTCTTCAAAATCAGAATCTTAAAACAGATCAGATTCTGAAATTTCTAGTAGTTGTCGACAACTGCGTGTCAGCTATCGACAGACTGCGAGACGCACTGGTCTTTGTTGGAGCTATGGTCGCTCTCGTGTCAATTGCCTTCGACAGGCAGTGATCAGCTGTCGACAGTTACATGTTGTTGTGGACAGACTGAGTCATCATCACTCTTTGTTGGCTCGTGGTCTACCCTGTCGACCGCATTGGCTCAGCTGTCGACAACCATCTGTTGTTGTCGACATATTGAGCAAGTGCATGTCTTATGCACGTTTCTGACTGCTGAATCTTCTGAAATCTCCTTCACCTTGTTGCGTAATCTTCGTCTATAGATGTGAGGCACCCAAAATACCAACAATCTCCACCATGACTCACATGACATGAGTCCTTATAGAAACTAGCCTCAACAGCATCAATAAGCTTTTTCTCCCTTTTGTGACATCACACGGCTCCCTCCCAAAAGCCCATCTCCACTTTATCTTTGGAGAACATTGATGAAATTCAGAGATGCTCTGAACTTCTTTACCGGGATAGTCTTTGTCATCATGTCTGTTGGATTCTTCTTCGTATTGATCTTCACCAAATCAATAACATTTTCTACTACAACCTAATGATGTATCATGTGATACCTTCAATGTTCTAAATAGCAGACACAGTGGCTATATCGACCGGGAAAATTTATCGAGGATGAGGATATATCGGGAATATTTTCAAAAATCAGATGTCAAAATCAGAGTATAAATATACATATCTTTTTATCCTAAATCGCACCTTAATAAGGCAATACATGCATAAAATATCATATTTACATGTTTAAGATATACTTACCTCGACAACTTGCATTAAGCTTATGAATCAATTATCACTATCCAAGTGTACAATCTTCACAGATGCCACATTGCCACATCGCTCGAATCACCCAAATGCCTAACCTAGAAATTGGGTGTAAACGCTATATCAGGCTCAAAATTGCGGCCAATATATCGGGTCCAAGCTAATTTCTCGGCGATTTTAGGTGAAAAATGTTTAATCGGTTTGAATGTGTCAAATTGTTGGATAGGTGCCGTAAATGCAATATTGGCGCTATATCGGAGATATGCCGGGGATATTTAGAACACTGGATACCTCACATCAATGCGCTTTGTCCGCTTGTGATACCTGTGATCTTTAGCAAGATGTATCGCAGTTTAATTATCACAGTAGACTGAACTGAATCATGTATAATGCCAAAAGTACTGACCAACCCTCTCAACCACAAGGCTTCATTAGATACCTCAACTGCAGCTATGCACTCCACCTCTATTGTTGAAAGTGACACGGTATCTTGCAACTCTGCCTTCCAACTAACAATGCACTCAGCTACTCTGAATACATAACCCGTTGTCGATCTTCGTTGATTAAGATCTCTTACATAATCTGCATCAAAATATCATTGGAACACCTTAGGCTTCCATGTTTCCACCTCTGAAACGCCAAGCCTAATCTCGTAGTCCCTCGCAGATATCTAAGCACCCACTCGCTGCTTCCCAATGTTGCTTGCATGGATTCAATATAAACTGGCTTATTATACTAACTACATAGGCTAAGTCAGGCCTAGTGCAGACCATAATATACATCAGTGATCCCACTGCACTAGTTAGCATATGGTACTCGAGACATCTTGTCCTCTTGTGATTTTAGACACTGACTAGAGGATAACATGAAGTGACCTGCCAAAAGAGTAGTGATCGGTCTTAATTCAGTTATGTTAAACTTTTCCAACATTTTAAGAACATAATTCTCCTGGGATAGCCAGAGTTTGCCTGTACTCATGTCTCGACTGATCTCCATACCTAAGATCTTAGCTTCTCCCAAATTTTTCATATCAAACTTTTTTTAGCTGAGCTTTAAGCTTCTGAATATGTATTTTATTTCTTGTAACAATTAACATATCATCCACATACAATAACAAATATGTGAAATCATCATTGCACTGCTGAAATAAACACAACTAACATACTCACACCGGGTGTAACTAACCTTGATTATAAACGAGTCGAACCGCTTATAGCACTGCTTGGGAGACTGCTTCGGCCCATAAAAAGACTTCTTGAGAAAACACACATTGTCTTCTTGACCTTCCTTAAAGTACCCTTCAGGTTGCTTCATGTATATCCTCTCCTCGAGCTCACCATGTAGAAATATTATTTTCACATCCAGCTGCTCTAACTCGAGATCACCTTGAGCCACGATTGCCAACAACAACCGAATAGATGTATGCTTGACTACAGAAGAGAAGATCTCATTGTAGTCAATATCCTGTTTATGAGAATACTCTTTGGCAATGAGTCATGCCTTGTATTGCTCATTGTCCTTCTTTCGAAAGACCCACCAGCAACCTATCACCTTAGAACCCTTTGGTAGATTCACCAAATCTCATGTTTGATTCTTCTCCAAAGATTTCATCTCTTGTTTCATGGCTATAGCTCACTTGTCACTGTCATTCACCTCAATTGCCTCCTTATAACTGCTAGGTACTCCAGCTTCTATTACTAATGCAAAAGAGACTTGGTCCTCATCCCAGCTATATCTGATTGGTGGTACTAAAACTCTATTTTACCACCTTGCACCTGTTGCTATTGACTAGCTTCCTGCCTGTCTCCACCTGAATCTGAAGAGTTTTCATCTGACCCGACAAGCTTGCTGGGGTCATATGAAAACTCAAACTCCTTACTCTGAGAATCTGCTGAACTGTCTGAAGCCCCACCTTGCGCCTTGTCCTCCGTCTTTGACTTTTCTTGCAACATTGATTCTTCATCAAAGACCACATCTCTGCTAATAAAGGCACTCTTCTTCTTTGGATCCCAAAGCCTGTATGCCTTGGTTTCTTTGGTGAAATTGATGAAGTAACACCTCCTTGACTTAACTCCAGCTTGTTCCTCTGACTAACAGCTTGTTCCTCTTTTGACTATCAACCAAACTGTATGTCAAGCAGCCGAATATCCGTAAGGTTGAATAGTCCACTGACTCTTCTTGCCATATATCTTCTGGGATCTAAAGATTAATGGTTGTAAATAGGAACATATTCACTAAATAGCTCGCATGACTCACTGCCTCTGCCCAAAAATTTTCTGACATGTCAGCCTGTAACTCATACTATTGGCACGCTCTGTAAGTGTGATTCTCGCTCTGCTACTCCATTTTGTTTTGACTGCCCTGGAATAGTTAGCTATTGTTCTATACCTTCACTAGCTAAGAATTCCTTGAATTCTGAGGATATATACTCAACCCCATTATCTGACCTCAAGAACTTCACCTTTCGCCCTTTCTGATTCTCCAGCTTAGCTTTTCACTCCTTGAACTTCTGAAATACTTCTGATTTCTGCTTAAAGAAGTACACCCATGCTTTTCGAGAAAAATCATCTATAAAAATAACATAATAACATGCACCCCCAACAGATGTAGTTGGTGAAGACCCCCACACATCCGTGTGTACGAGATCTAATAAACCCTTAGTTTTGTGCACTAAGATAGTAAAAGCTAATCTCAACTGTTTGCCCATAATGCAAAACTTACATAGGTTGAGTTTGCAGTGTTTAATACCTAGTAGAACCCCTCTGTTGTGTAGGGCTCGGATACCTTGCTCACCCATGTGTCCAAAACGCATATGCAAGTCTTATAGTGTACTCCTTCTCTGTTGTTATGGAAGCATCACCAATCAACACGCTTCCGATCATTCTGTACAAATTTGTCGTAGGCTTTGCTTTTAGGACTGTCATGGAGCCCTTAGTGACCTTTAGAACTCCATCTGTACCCGAGAACTTGTATCCCTGGGCTTCCAAGGCTCCCAACGAGAGAAGATTTTTCCTCAACTCAGGAACGTGTCTCACGTCCTTGAGTGTTCACACTCGTATGTCAAAACATCTTCATGTGGATACTGCCTATTCCAACTGTTTGCATACAGCATCGTTACCCAACAAGATTGTGCCTCCTTCAAAACACTCATATGTGCTGAACCATTCATTTAAGCACATGTGGTATATGCACCCCGCATCAAGCAACAAAGCATTTGAGAACCTCCCTTTGCCTCTGCCCGGATTAACTGATAGAACATTACATGGTTCTTCAGCTGCTTCCCCAACTACGCCGGCTTGATTCGTTTGTTTTCCACTGGTAGTAGCTCCAGCAATTCCTAGACCACCGTTCTTTACCATCTCTTTATACTTGGAGCAAGTCTTCTTCATGTGCACTGGCTGTTTGCAGTAGTAGCTATCAAAATTTTCACTAAAAGTCTTGGTACCCTTCTTGAATCCTCTACTTTGTGATCTCTCTCCCTCTGCTCCTTGACTACCAAACCTGAGGCCTCCCCTGTGAAATCTATTTTCTTCATCAGCTCGTTGTTTTAGAGCATCTGTCGGACATCTTTCAACTCTAAGGTCTCTTTTTCATACATGATGGTAGTCACCAAGTGATCATAACTTTGAGGAAAGAAAACAGTAACAGAAAAGCTTTGTCTTCCTCTTCTAGTTTCACCTCAGTGCCAACAGGACGCTCAAAACCGATTGAACGCGTTAGGATGTTGCAGAACCGGTGTTCCTTCATTCGAAGATTGTACAACTGCTTCGTCAAAAATAGTTAGTTGGATAAACTTTTTCGTCGTGTAGAGACTCTCCAGCTTACACCATAAACCTCCAATTGTTTCCTTGTTTTTACATTGTAAAGAACCTCACCTGATAAGTATGGTATAATAGTGGCCTTGGTTCGAACATCGAGATCCATCCACTCATCGTCATCCATCTTGGACGGCTTCTTCTCAGCACCAAGCAAGACCTTGTGAGTGCTTTCCTTCACGAGCAACGTCATTACCCACATTTTCTACAACAAGAAATTCTTTCCGTCGAATTTCTTCACCTCGAACTTCGTTATGGTCATCTTGCTAGCCATCGTTCCAATACCAATTATTGTGAATGAATACCACCAATAATAAGAGTCATCGCGAAAACCCCAAGCAATCTACCTTAACAAGCAATATAAATTATCAACATAAAAGGAAGAACGTAGATCACAAATCAAGAAACACTAAGAATTAAGAGAGGATGGGAGAAAATCTTATTAACCTGAGAAGCAATATAAGAGTTTACAAGGACCTCTCTAGGATCTCTCAAACTCTCAATACAAGATGAAAAATCTATCTTTCAAGCACAAGACATAAAACCCACAACCCTAGAGATTGCATAAACATCTACAATAAATCTTCCAATTCTTCAACAAAACCATCATAACCATTCAATAAACGCCTCTAGAAGAAGAGTTTGGAAATCTCTTCAAAATCAGTAAATCAGCTTCTGAAATTTCCCATAGCTATCGATAGCTGCGTGCCAGCTATCGACAGACTGAGACACACACTGTCTCCGTTGAAGCCGCGGTCAATCTCCTATCAATTGCTTTTGACAGGTAATGCTCAGCTGTCGACAGACTAAGTCATCCTCACTCTTTGTTGGCTCGCGGTAGACCGCCTGTCGACCACATTGGCTCAGCTATCGGCAGTTGTCAACAGATTGAGCATGTGCATGTCAATTTTCTGGAATCTCCTCCACCTTGTTGCGTCGTCTTCTCCGATGGATGTGAGGCACCCAAAAAACCAACATCACTAACAAGATCATAATGCTTGAGAAATAAAGATTATCAAAAGGGCAATATGCCTAAGAGAAGACAATGGGCATCACATACATAAATTGAGAACATTTGAAACAATTTGATTCTTGCAATCATCAACAAAGTTATCTCCAAAAATCCAGTAACTAACAAGACCAAAATTTTAAATAAACAGGTTATTAGTTTAAGGATAACAACCCTAAGAGAAGATTATTCGCATATCAAAGAATAGTCAAGTCAGCATTTACATACTTGAGAAGCCACTACACGATTATCATCAGGTGTTAAAAGGACACAAATAGCTTCATATAAGCTTTCAGGAGTGCCTTTCTGATCCCTCATAATCTGTAGAAAAAGTTCATCAACTTTCAAGTCCATAAATGACTCTTTAAGGATTTCATTGCCAGTTGCAGCAGCTGCAATGACGGCAAAACCACCATCTAGTACATCACAGTTTTGGTGGTCCCCCCGGAGAATATCGACAACAACTTTCGGTCCACCACTCTGCCGAAATGTTTCTGTACTTCGAACATCTGAAAAATGAAATGAAGACATCAAATCTAATATTCATCAAGGTTTCTTAGGTACAATAATTTGTAAAAAGAACTTTCATCTTCTGCTGGAGCATGATTTTCAAAATTCATGTTTTATTTCTTCAAATCACTCCACAGTTATCCTGTTCTTCATCCAAAATTACCAGAAGACCTTGGATTTGAAGCCAAACTACCAGAAGATCTTAACTTTGAACTGTTAAGTTTTGTAAATTCAAAGAAGCAAAAGAAAATGGTATTCAGATCAAAAATATCCAAACAGAACCTAAATATTGACAAGGTTATCGTCATAAATACCCAAATCGAGCCGCTGTTAACTATGAACCTTTTCAAAACAAAACAGATTTTGAGGTTTGAGCCCAAACTTCATACCCGGGATAATGGAACTCAACGCCTTCAAGGCCGAAACGAGAGGCTTCTCAGATCTAACATTAGAGCATATTGAGATGAGAAGCTCCACCCCTCCATTCCTTGTTGCAATAGATGCATTTTCTGAACCTTCCACAGAGCAGAGATCATAGACCTTGTTGAGCAGCTCAATCATCTCTTCAATATTGATAGTCTCATTGCCACTCAATGCATTAGAAATTACCCTAAGCCTGTCCAAAGACTGGATAATAGGATTGTCCTTAACACCATCAGCTCCAGGGATGCACTTTACAATTCCTTAAAAAAGACAAAATGGTTTAGAATGAACTCGGTTTTCAAATAACCCACATTAAATCAAAGATAATTATGATAACAAGATGAAATATGAAGAAACATAAAACAAAAAACAAAATTATAGTGATTTAAGATCAAAATGGTCCATATCAATCAGAGTCGAAATGGCAAATGTGTGTCTGTGTGAGTGATACGAAAGGCGTAGCTGCATACGACAGAAATACATTGGAGCTGGCGACACTACAAATGAACATGAGAAAGTAGATCCATATGTAAACTTCTCCTGCAGTTAATCAATGTAGAAAATGCATTAAATTTCCTATCCCACTGTATCCTCTACCGTACTGACTACGGCAGTTAACAACTCGAACCAATCAATTTGACAAAAGGAGAACTATGTTCAATGACAAGCCCATACTTTAAATAGCAAAAGTGTAATCTTCAAATGAAAAGAGTTTCTTGCATATTCTCAAATTTTAATTTTGGAAGTAGATAGTTTTAAACACAATTTCAGAACTACTGCAACCTAGAAACTAAAATAGCTATAATCAGCAAACTATGGTGCCATTTAGCAACTACTTTTAACCTGATTACTCTGAATCCTGCCTGAAACCCAATAACTTTGAAACATGTGTGTGTGTGTGTGTGTGTCCACAACCAAGAAATGCAACCAATTTTTTCAAAACTCAAACCATGAATTGGAGCAAATCACTTTGTTCTTGAGACAAAAGAAAGGCTGGGAAAGTATCATACAATCATACATCACTCCAGCAAAACCTCTAGGAATGAGAATGATGGAAGTACAAGGAAAATGTTTTAGTGGGTTATTGTCTTAGAAGGATGCTTACTACGCCACAGAGCAGAGACTTGAAAAAGACAATGAAACATTAGGGAACTGGTACGCGTTTTTGCTTTGGAAGATGACATTTTTTTTCAAATATCTTCAATGCTTTATTTCTCAAGACGCATGCCTATTCATAGGCTTACAAAGATTAAAGACTTATCTCCACAACCGATGTGAGACTAAAAAACAAGACTAAAACATAAAAAAGGAACAATACTAAATAAGAGTATACAAGACTAGACTCAATAAAAAAAACTACTATACTCAAAAAGAAAATACATATTAAGGGTCTGTTTGGTTAAGGGTGGAAGTGAGGAAGTGGTAATAGTTCCCTTTGGAACTTGGGAATTGGTTAGTAAGTTTTCCGGTGTTTGGATGTTGTTGGGAAGTGTGGTTTGAAAAATATTATGTCTTTTCCGGTGTTTGGATGGTTATGTGGAAGTGGAAGTGGAAAAGTTGACCACAAAGTTGACCGCAAAATAATATTAAAATAAAAATAAATTAAGAAAAATAAAAAATGGACTGTATTTAGAATGCAAATGAGATTTACATATCAAAAAATTAACTATTTTGTGCTACAACTTATTACAAATGAGATTTACATGACCACAAAATTAACTGTAGCACTCTGGAAGTGAGGAAATGGTTGTGTAAAAGAGAAAAGAGAAAAAGAAAAAGGAAAAGGAAAAGGGGTTTTCTTATTTTCCTTTTCCGGTGTTTGGATAGATAGGGAAGTGAGCAATTATACTTCCACATTTCTTTACTTCCGTCCACTTCCTTGCAACCAAACACGCCATAAATTCAAACTCTCACATGGCATTGATGTCCCTATCACCTAGAATGAAGATCATTGAGGAGGATTCAGCTCTATACTTATATGGATCAAGTTGCCTAAGAAAACATTACCAACCATTAGCAAGTTAGGAATTGAGAGAGGAAATCACACTTGAATGGATGAATTGACAACTAAAATAAGACAACTCACCTCTGCAAGAATATGCTATATCCTTCGGTCGGTTCCAATATGTCAGGACCTCAAAGTTCACTTAGATTCGAGAGAATAAACCAGAGAGTTTTGATTGAAGAAGAAGAATTATAGAACTAACTTTACTGAGTTCATTTCTTTTCCTAATCTCCACCATAAGACCAAACCAAATCCAAATTTTCAATTTTTTTCCTCTTCTATATTACTACAAGACATGATCAAGATCTTCCCTTGTATTTCACACTGATTTTCCTTCCACATCAAATCTAGTATGCTATTCACATTGCCATATATTTTTCACAAAACAACTTGTTCTGCGCGTGTTTTTACAACAACCCATGTCCAAATACTATGAAATGCCTGGACTAGATTCTTTTAGTCCTACAAGTAACTTTGCAGAATTGTCAAATCCCTTGTTTCCACATAATGTGCATTATTTCTTCACCCGCTACGAGCCCACAACAGTGTTTTTGATAATGGAAATGTTAATTGCAAAAGCAGCAGTGAGTTTGAGCACTCCTTGTCCCTAGATGTGTTCGGGGCTTGATGTTTCACACTGTAATCGCCTGTAGGTGCATCAAGGCCACAGTCTCATACTGTTCACAGCAGCACTTGAGAATTTATGATATCTCTTCCTTTTAAAGCTCACTGTAATTGTGATTTTAGGGCATATAGATTTTAGGACTTATATGCTTCTCACAAATCCATGGGTTCTTCAACCAGACAATTGAACACTCCACATTTTTTTTTACTTCTAGGTGATAACAAATTTAGAATGTAGCAGAAGGATTCCCACATTACAGATTTCTCTTCTTCAGCAGGATTTAGTTGAAAAATGAGATTCCCTCTAAAAGAAATAAGATGTTCTCTAATCCTTGCTATCTTCAACTCTTCAAATGTCCCTAGTTTGGTTTGTATTCGCAACTTATTCCACTTGTCAGCTCACTAATAACTTATCTCCAACAACTTCCATAACCTTTCACCCGCTTCGCTCAGTAAATCTCTCCAAAACCTGTCAATCTGCTAGCTGGTGATAAAAATTAGTACCTCGTCATGCTTCTTCAGAGTCTTTTCGAGTTGATCCTACCCATACTTTAAAAATGGTGCATCAATTCTATAGGACCATAGGTTCTAGGATTGAAACAAACGTCTCATTTGGACCATATAGTAACAAACTAACTTTACCCACTCCTACTTCAAATGCTTGCTAAGAGGTAGAAATCGAAGGGAAAACAGAGATAAGATTCAAGCAACAGCACAAAATCTTCACACTGGTCTCTATTTCCTATTAGATCTGGTGAAAGAATGCAGTTGACATGAAAGGTAAAATTGAAGCAAGTCATCATCAAATTAGAACGGCTTTCTCTTTCTTTTTTTTTTGGAGGAAAGTAAAAAAAAAAATTACCAGAGAGATCGACGCCTTGTAGGGTTAGGGTTTGGATGGCGTCCTGGAGGGCTTCGTCAGGATCCAGGCCCAGATCCTCGATGTTCTCTGTGACAAGAGAATCGAATGCTTGCTGCGAGATGGAGCGAGATTTCGGATTGGAGCTCATTGTTCTTGAATCTCGATGGGCAAAGCGAACCAAAGCAAGCAGCAGAAAATATTTTTTCGGGGAGTGAGGACTGAGGAGCCTGGAAAAGCCCGTCTGATGTGAGGGTTTTGTGGAGGCTACTTTTTTAATTTTGAATGATTGTTGGCACTTGTAACTGTGACACTGTGTGTGTTTCACTACTTTTATTTGTAAATTTCGGTTTTTTCTATTTTATTTTCTGCTATGACATATGTTTTTCTGTTTTTGAGGGTGTATATTTTTCAGCAAAAGTTTACTTGCATCTTGGTGAGATCTTCAGCAGTTTGCGAGATCTTCAAAGTACAAATTTGTCCCTTTTTAATATGAATTATTCTGATTTTATATAAAATAAAACTAGCGTACCATTTTGTCGGCGGTGAAAACTGGGTTTTGTTGGGGGGGGGGGGGGGGGTGGGGGGGTGTTGGGGGGGCCCTCTCTCTCGCGGCTGAAGATGGACAGACGGAGGAACAGATAAAATTCGTGAAAGACTCACGGGACAAAACCTCCATTCGGTCGATTTTGAATATAGGAAGAAGATGAAGGATATATTTTAAAGTGTTTGTTTTTAAAAGCACTTATATCTACTTCTAGTTACACTAGCTACAAGTTTCGTGTACTAAGAGTCTGTCTGATTATTTGCGAGTGGCTGCAAGTCATAAGTGATAATGAGAAACCTTTTTGCAGTTGCAAGTGGATTTTGCGCAAGTAAGTATTCAAATGTTTTGACGGTAATATGAAAGTGTAAGTGAAAAAGTATATTGTCACTTACGGTGCTTGGTTAGTAATGTGAAAGTGTAAATGGGAAAGTATATTTGTCACTTAAGGTGAGTGTGTGGTTAGTAATATGTAAGTGTAAGTGAGCATTTTGTCACTTATGATGTTTGGTCGGTAATGCGAAAGTTGAAATCAGTATAGTGGTTGTACTGGTCAGTTTTTGACCATTATCAAGATCATGGCACATGTCCTGCTGCGTCAGAGGCGTCCCAAGAGGTCAATCGCCTTTCTGTCAGAAAAATTAACATGCCAGCAAGCCCAACGTGGGTCCAGGGAAAAAGTCTTGGGTCCTACCCCGAGCCATCCATCTGAGTTCTCAACTCTCATGTCCCTCCCCCGGGACTGCATCGATCTGAAACCAGATCCTCAACTCAACCAAAACTACTCAGCAATTCGGGGGCATCAGTCTCTACAACGAAAATCCTATCCGGAGACTTTCTCTTCTATTCCAACGACAGATCAACAATGTGATCTTCGCAAATCTAGGAATTGGTTGCGAGCCATGATCTACCCCCACGCTCCAGGCGTTATACAGCTCAAGCAGTTGTAACAACCATATAGTTACGCGGGCGGCTACGGATAAGGATGGATTCCTCAGCATATCAATCCAAACAGCATCGACGCGATCAAAATTGTTATAAGATTTGTAAATATGCAGTTCAAACGGTGGCGGATAGCGGTGAATCCCTCTGCGTGTCAATCTCAACAACCCAGGCGAACGATTGTAGATAACAGTAAAATTTCTTGTGTGTCTATCTAAATTAGCCGAAAGCGGTTATGATCTAGAGATCGTGTAATTACGAGAATTTTCGCTATTTTCATCCTCACCAACAATCCCGACAGGTAATATATATCTTCTTCATCGACAAGGGGAATAGCTTCTGATAATCACCAGAAACACCACGCAAAAGCACCCTTCGCTTTCTCCCAATGACAATTCTCACTCTCGCGCCTCGGGGTCTTTAGCCGGCACCACACTGGTGCTTCTAGCTGGAAAGACGTTTTCCTTTCTTGTGTTTTTGACAGATTCAATCAGAAGCGTCCAATTATCTGTGGTAGAAAATCCCCACCACAATGACATATATCACAATGGACATTAAAACACTGATCTAGAACTGAAACTACATAATATTGAAATTGCTAAATAAAATAAATTTTAATTTTAATCCTGAATCTTATTGCATTCTTTAACAATGTCAGGTTGAACTTTGATGCATCCCCAGATGATAAGTCTTTTTGTTAGGAGAATGGTTGAAATTTGGGTGCATCCGAACTCACAGGTTCTGGGTCCAGTTTCGACAGTTCGAGCAAGATGGTTATGTTATTCTTCAACTCAGTGGGTTACTCATGTTTTCAAAACATTAGCATCATGATCAATGGATTGAAATTGGCTTATACATATCTTAAAATTGAATCTTACTGCTTGAATTTTTTTTTTTTTATTAAAGCATATTCAGATCATATAGGATGAGAATATATGTATTTTGGTGGCCAGGGTTAATAATAAGTGTCAACATGTTAAAATAACTAGTTAAACATGTTAGGAGGGGGGGGTTGTGGTGTGGTGTGGGGGGGGGGGTGGGGGGGGGGGGGGGGGGTGGTTTTGGGCGGGTTTGGGTTTGGGTTTGGGTCTGGGTCAGGGTTTTTTTTTAGTTCGAGTTGAGTGGGTTTTGCAAAGAAATAAAATCTGTCCGTCCGGTTTTAGACGGGTTTTAAAAGCATAAAAAAGGTTTTGATAAACCGGTTGATTTGCTAACTCTTATTGCTTATCTGAGCATACTTGTAATTTATACTACTATAAAAAGCATCAATTGAAATATTCCAAAAAGATTCCTTCACTTATGATTTTGTCAGTTTAGATATTTTTCATAATTTTAATATAACTTTTAAGATATAACTTCAAATGAAGGATATTTAAGTAATTCTAAAGTTATAAATATAAAAAAACCTACTCATTAAAATCACTCAAGCTAAATTATCTTTCCTCTTTATATCATTATTTTACTTTTTTATTTCTTTTGTTATTTTTTTAACAAAGGTTGTAGCTCAGTCTTGAACCTGGCACCTCCAATTTTCATACTCAAACCCTTTTACCACTGAATTAGGCCTCAGTGAATTTTTTTATATTTATTTCAGACCACTAAAGAACTGATTACTCTTTTTTATATTTGATGCTAGTCGAATATAACTACTCTCGCTCATCTAAAATCTCTAAAACTAATATTTATCTCTATTTCTTTTATTTAAATTATTAGCTGAACAATTAATTTCTCTCTATATCTCTCCCTTGGGTTGGGGTTGGCTCCTTCAGAGATTGGACAACCATGTGATGGTCCAACATGTTGTGGACCGTCTGAAACAAAGCTGCTTCAAGATTAAATTGTTAGACTTATTCGAATTAGAGTCTAAATTAATTTGGGCCTACACCAGTCTAATTGGATTTATACATCTGTCTCTATAAACCTATGTTGTTTGACAAAATAAAGAATTGATCAAGCCTAATGGTTTGGGTATAGACTCATTTCAATTACACTTAACTATTGGTGTAATTATATTTATAATGTAGATCTTGTAATACCCCGTTCCCGGAATACGTACTTAGTTGCGTATCCAGATTTTTCGATCGTATTTTTCGATTTGTTTCCTGTATTTATTCTGTATTATGAATTCCTTATATGATTGTTTTGTCTTGGATTTGGATTCGTGGACTCGGAGTCAGTCCCAGTCCGAACCAGGGACTCGATTATAGTATATTATTCGATTTGGTCTTTCCGATGATTAGATTTGACCGATTTTAGTTTTAAATATTATTTTCCATTATTATATATTTTCTATGATTTTCTAGATTTTTCTGGAATTAAAATGAAAGTCTTCAAAACCGGTGTCGGCCAGTGCCGCTGACCGATTCCAGGATTTTTAGTTTACAAACGGTTTGGAATTTCTAGAAAGTTCTTTAGACATTATTTCTTAGAATAATATTTCTTACCTAAATACTTTTTCTGAGGATTTTATGAATTTATGAAAATTCCAACGGAGTCGGTATTTTATTGGTTCCGGGATTTTTAGTTTTAAAACTATAAAGTATTTCTTAAAACGGATTTCACTATGTTTCTTAATATAATATTCTTGATTTTTGATATTTATTTCGGGTCGTTCCGAGATACTTGATTTCGGGACGCATCCGGTATTTTCCCGAAAGATTTCCGCATCCATGACTTAAACCCGGGAATCCGCCACTTTCATTATTTTCATTTTCCTTTCCAAGAAAATATCTTCTCTTTCCAATTCCTTTTCCTTTTCCTAATTTCTTTATTTCCTTTAGCTTCCTCCATAAGCTTTCATTTTCATCCACACACTTCCTTTAATTCTCCACCACACAATATTTCCACCTCACCAACTTCCACACACTTCTTCTCCACCTCACCCCTCACCATGGCAAGCCCCTATTGGCCAAGAGAACCACCTCATCCTCCACTTTGCAAATAAGCCCCTCCCTTTTTATTATTTGCAACTCCTTCACAAATTCCAAAACCTATAAATACCCTTCCTTCTCCATTTCAATTCTTTTTTCTCTCTTCATCACTTCACCAAGATATTAGCCTCCACCTAAACTCCTCCTCATCTCTTCACCACAACCACCACCACAACTCTCCTTTGGATTTGGACCGTAGCTTCCTTCGTCAATCGTATCGCCGTGGATCCTTTTGGTGGTATTGTCGACCTCGATCTTTCCGAACGTGTAGAGCTTCCAATAACCGTTCCATGTGAGTATTCCTACTCACCAACACTTGTCTAATTCTTTGTATATTCATGTTTCCATATCATATAGGTTTGTATCTTCAAAATCATGCCATTTGATTACCAAACACAACCACCATTAGAATCTGTTATGTACCCTATTTTCAGACTGTTAGGCGACTTGACCTAGTGACCCTAGTCGACTTGATATCCCTGTTAGTCGACCACACCTTGACCCTAGTCGACCAACTCAGAAAACGACCCAACAGAAGCAGATTCCAGTAGTCCGGTCGACCGACAGTCGACCGGCAGTCGACCGACGTGCACAGCGTGCACGCTGGGATAGTCCGGTCGACCGGCAGTTTACCAGAACTCGACCGACCAAACCTGGAGCTCACGGCCTTGTATCGGTCGACCGGCAGTCGACCGATCACTCGACCGACCTGTATTTTCGGTCGACCGGAAGTCGACCGACAGGCGACCGTCCTGGCACTGTTAGTGTACCGGTCGACCGGCCATTCAACCCAGTCGACCGTTAGTCTGTTTTGGGCCAAAATCTGCTACTTCTGTGGAAAAATCCTAACTCTCTAGAAACCCGTTTTAGTCGACTTGACCTGACTGTTAGACGACTTAGGACCACTATTAGTCGACTACCCCATTTCTCCTAGTCGACCAACTTCTTTATTAGTCGACCACCTATTCCACCTAGTCGACTAACCTTAGCTGTCTGTTATAGTTGATTTCTTTCTTGAATAGGAACCTTACCCTCTAGGCTTATATCATATGTTGGTGTTGCTTGACTTGTCACTTGACAAGCATCATCTTACCTTCTCACCTTCTCTCTCCTCTTCTCTCTACATATTTATATCAGGTTTTGTGGCGCGTCCTGAATTCCGTGGACTTTGAATCTTATCGGCATTTTGGTGATTTAGGCGAGTGTTCTCACTCGCTACCCTCTTGCTTTACCATTCCATTGATTATGATAGTATTCTTGCTCTAGTCTTCATGTATTGTATTTCATGCTTTATATCTTTTATTGCTTTATGCTATGCGTGGCCGACCCTTCGTGGTCGTTGGACTTGTTGGACTTTGGACCATTGCTTTTACATTACCACTTGGCATTATTTTAGACCTGTCAGTATGTGCTACCATTTATCATATGTATATCACTTGGCAACTGTGTTATCATCTAACCACCTGCCATGCCACTATTTGGCAAGACCCTTTTATTATGTCATGACTTACCTGACTACTATCCATTCTTGATATGCTTGGTTGTTTACTAAATATCACCACTCTGTCATGCTATCACTTGACACCCAGCATGATGACTTGACTTGTGATTATCATCTTTACGGGGACCTTGACTTATGATTCTGTGTCATGATCAGTGACCTGTTTTCCTGCTTTACATGCAGTGACCTGACTATATAGTATTTATGTACTCCTGATTCCTGATCATGTCCATTTCCTGTTATTCCCGTAAAGTGATAATTAAACTAATAAATCCTAAAAAGGACCAACTTGTATTGGGTCGGGGGAAACATGCGGATATCGATATGTGTTCGTGTTTACAGTGGCATTAGGTTGTGCACTATATATCCGGTCTGACCTGTGGTACTCCAGGGGACCGAGGGGAGAGCTGGCTCCCTACACCCCAGTTTTAACGGGCATACATAAGTCCCTCCTCCTGGACAAGCCTTGCGGCTGGTTTCCGTTTCCATGCAACGGAACAACCCTGGACCGTAGTCCCGGGTATGTACGGGACCCACTGTAAACATAGTTCGTTGATACCCCCGCTGTTTCCAATAACAACCTCGACTTGCTTATATATGGATGTATGTGAGTTGGCCGTACACCGAGCCACATACCTAGATATATGGGTAAGACGAGTAATAATAAAGTGTCATAATAACCGGCTCTTTAAGTTGTAAGTAGAGGTATGTGGAATGGGACGCATACCAAAGCCTGCAGCTTAAATAGCTATGAATCCGTGATGTGCCTTACCGTATTTGCTTTTCCCGGACTTTATATCGGATTTCATGTTTTATGAGTATTATGGTAGTTCGGATTGGTTTTATTCGGATTTCCTGTTTTATGATTCTCATGCCATGTCTATTCTTACCTGCTCTATCCTATCTGCCTCATGAGTATTTCCTTCTTGATATATGCATTATTGTGCTCACCCTGCTTCACCACTTGGTTTTGCTTCTACACTCGCCTGGGGAGTATTATTTGACTCCCCTGGATTCTCACGTCCAGGTCTTGGAGCTAGGAGCGTGTGTTCAGAGTAACGCAGCAGTAGCGTGGATCTCCAGCCGACCGTCCTGAGCCACATCCTTCCAGACCCCCTTTGTGCCTCTCGAGTTTTCCCTTAGCAAACTCGTGAGTGCTCTTTTATACTTTTCACTTGTACAGTTCCTTGCATACTTGTATGCGAGCTCCTTTTTATACTGTTCATTTATGTATATTCCTTGTACTCTCGCATTTGCGCATATTAGTGATATGATATTCATGTAATATTGTAATCACTCTGGTGATAATTCTGTAATTGTATATATGTGTTGGAATGTATAATGCACCATTTGCTTCCGTACTCTGATTCTTGTCTGTACTGATGCTTAGCGTATATACGGGAAGGTAATTCGGACCTACGTATATACGTTGCAGTGACGTCCCCGTATCGCCGGGATCGGGGCGTTACAGGATGGTATCAGAGCTTAGGCTCTAACTTCCTCAGTACGTCCAGAGGGCAAATTAATGGTAATGAAATTTGCAACTGGAATACATGAGTCTTGGTTATACATTCCAACTGCAAGTGCAGAGTTATCTATTTCTTGACTATCTTTCCTTTGATTTCAAATCCCTCCTTGACTATCTTTCCTTTGATTCCAAATTCCTCCTATCCTTTCCCTGTTTTGGTTTTATGTTTTGGTTTTATGAAGCCTTATACTATTTTAGATATGACTAGACTAGAGAGGTAGTGGCTGGTTCAGAATGAAGCTATTATGTGATCTCTTCGGCCAATTCTATGAAGCTTGGTATTCTCCAGATCGATCTTGATCTGGCTATCTTTCAGAAGACAGCATTCGGGATTCTTAATTATCGGTCTTCTTTATTATGCTCAGGATTTTCGGGGTTTTCTTTATTTCACAGCCACGACATCATCAGTATTATTCAGCATTATTCTAAAGATTTATTACACAGCCACGACATCATCAGCCGGAAATGCAGAGTATGATTATTATTCAGTTGACTTGAGAGCCCTACCTATAGTGCTTCATATCTTAATTGGCATAAATTCCAGCCTTTGTTCCCTTTGTATTCAATTTACCCCTTAACGAAATTGCGAGGACGCAATTTTTGTAAGGTGGGTGGATTGTAATACCCCGTTCCCGGAATACGTACTTAGTTGCGTATCCAGATTTTTCGATCGTATTTTTCGATTTGTTTCCTGTATTTATTCTGTATTATGAATTCCTTATATGATTGTTTTGTCTTGGATTTGGATTCGTGGACTCGGAGTCAGTCCCAGTCCGAACCAGGGACTCGATTATAGTATATTATTCGATTTGGTCTTTCCGATGATTAGATTTGACCGATTTTAGTTTTAAATATTATTTTCCATTATTATATATTTTCTATGATTTTCTAGATTTTTCTGGAATTAAAATGAAAGTCTTCAAAACCGGTGTCGGCCAGTGCCGCTGACCGATTCCAGGATTTTTAGTTTACAAACGGTTTGGAATTTCTAGAAAGTTCTTTAGACATTATTTCTTAGAATAATATTTCTTACCTAAATACTTTTTCTGAGGATTTTATGAATTTATGAAAATTCCAACGGAGTCGGTATTTTATTGGTTCCGGGATTTTTAGTTTTAAAACTATAAAGTATTTCTTAAAACGGATTTCACTATGTTTCTTAATATAATATTCTTGATTTTTGATATTTATTTCGGGTCGTTCCGAGATACTTGATTTCGGGACGCATCCGGTATTTTCCCGAAAGATTTCCGCATCCATGACTTAAACCCGGGAATCCGCCACTTTCATTATTTTCATTTTCCTTTCCAAGAAAATATCTTCTTCTCTTCCAATTCCTTTTCCTTTTCCTAATTTCTTTATTTCCTTTAGCTTCCTCCATAAGCTTTCATTTTCATCCACACACTTCCTTTAATTCTCCACCACACAATATTTCCACCTCACCAACTTCCACACACTTCTTCTCCACCTCACCCCTCACCATGGCAAGCCCCTATTGGCCAAGAGAACCACCTCATCCTCCACTTTGCAAATAAGCCCCTCCCTTTTTATTATTTGCAACTCCTTCACAAATTCCAAAACCTATAAATACCCTTCCTTCTCCATTTCAATTCTTTTTTCTCTCTTCATCACTTCACCAAGATATTAGCCTCCACCTAAACTCCTCCTCATCTCTTCACCACAACCACCACCACAACTCTCCTTTGGATTTGGACCGTAGCTTCCTTCGTCGATCGTATCGCCGTGGATCCTTTTGGTGGTATTGTCGACCTCGATCTTTCCGAACGTGTAGAGCTTCCAATAACCGTTCCATGTGAGTATTCCTACTCACCAACACTTGTCTAATTCTTTGTATATTCATGTTTCCATATCATATAGGTTTGTATCTTCAAAATCATGCCATTTGATTACCAAACACAACCACCATTAGAATCTGTTATGTACCCTATTTTCAGACTGTTAGGCGACTTGACCTAGTGACCCTAGTCGACTTGATATCCCTGTTAGTCGACCACACCTTGACCCTAGTCGACCAACTCAGAAAACGACCCAACAGCAGCAGATTCCAGTAGTCCGGTCGACCGACAGTCGACCGGCAGTCGACCGACGTGCACAGCGTGCACGCTGGGATAGTCCGGTCGACCGGCAGTCGACCGGAACTCGACCGACCAAACCTGGAGCTCACGGCCTTGTATCGGTCGACCGGCAGTCGACCGATCACTCGACCGACCTGTATTTTCGGTCGACCGGAAGTCGACCGATAGGCGACCGTCCTGGCACTGTTAGTGTACCGGTCGACCGGCCATTCAACCCAGTCGACCGTTAGTCTGTTTTGGGCCAAAATCTGCTACTTCTGTGGAAAAATCCTAACTCTCTAGAAACCCGTTTTAGTCGACTTGACCTGACTGTTAGACGACTTAGGACCACTATTAGTCGACTACCCCATTTCTCCTAGTCGACCAACTTCTTATTAGTCGACCACCTATTCCACCTAGTCGACTAACCTTAGCTGTCTGTTATAGTTGATTTCTTTCTTGAATAGGAACCTTACCCTCTAGGCTTATATCATATGTTGGTGTTGCTTGACTTGTCACTTGACAAGCATCATCTTACCTTCTCACCTTCTCTCTCCTCTTCTCTCTACATATTTATATCAGGTTTTGTGGCGCGTCCTGAATTCCGTGGACTTTGAATCTTATCGGCATTTTGGTGATTTAGGCGAGTGTTCTCACTCGCTACCCTCTTGCTTTACCATTCCATTGATTATGATAGTATTCTTGCTCTAGTCTTCATGTATTGTATTTCATGCTTTATATCTTTTATTGCTTTATGCTATGCGTGGCCGACCCTTCGTGGTCGTTGGACTTGTTGGACTTTGGACCATTGCTTTTACATTACCACTTGGCATTATTTTAGACCTGTCAGTATGTGCTACCATTTATCATATGTATATCACTTGGCAACTGTGTTATCATCTAACCACCTGCCATGCCACTATTTGGCAAGACCCTTTTATTATGTCATGACTTACCTGACTACTATCCATTCTTGATATGCTTGGTTGTTTACTAAATATCACCACTCTGTCATGCTATCATTTGACACCCAGCATGATGACTTGACTTGTGATTATCATCTTTACGGGGACCTTGACTTATGATTCTGTGTCATGATCAGTGACCTGTTTTCCTGCTTTACATGCAGTGACCTGACTATATAGTATTTATGTACTCCTGATTCCTGATCATGTCCATTTCCTGTTATTCCCGTAAAGTGATAATTAAACTAATAAATCCTAAAAAGGACCAACTTGTATTGGGTCGGGGGAAACATGCGGATATCGATATGTGTTCGTGTTTACAGTGGCATTAGGTTGTGCACTATATATCCGGTCTGACCTGTGGTACTCCAGGGGACCGAGGGAGAGCTGGCTCCCTACACCCCAGTTTTAACGGGCATACATAAGTCCCTCCTCCTGGACAAGCCTTGCGGCTGGTTTCCGTTTCCATGCAACGGAACAACCCTGGACCGTAGTCCCGGGTATGTACGGGACCCACTGTAAACATAGTTCGTTGATACCCCCGCTGTTTCCAATAACAACCTCGACTTGCTTATATATGGATGTATGTGAGTTGGCCGTACACCGAGCCACATACCTAGATATATGGGTAAGACGAGTAATAATAAAGTGTCATAATAACCGGCTCTTTAAGTTGTAAGTAGAGGTATGTGGAATGGGACGCATACCAAAGCCTGCAGCTTAAATAGCTATGAATCCGTGATGTGCCTTACCGTATTTGCTTTTCCCGGACTTTATATCGGATTTCATGTTTTATGAGTATTATGGTAGTTCGGATTGGTTTTATTCGGATTTCCTGTTTTATGATTCTCATGCCATGTCTATTCTTACCTGCTCTATCCTATCTGCCTCCTGAGTATTTCCTTCTTGATATATGCATTATTGTGCTCACCCTGCTTCACCACTTGGTTTTGCTTCTACACTCGCCTGGGGAGTATTATTTGACTCCCCTGGATTCTCACGTCCAGGTCTTGGAGCTAGGAGCGTGTGTTCAGAGTAACGCAGCAGTAGCGTGGATCTCCAGCCGACCGTCCTGAGCCACATCCTTCCAGACCCCCTTTGTGCCTCTCGAGTTTTCCCTTAGCAAACTCGTGAGTGCTCTTTTATACTTTTCACTTGTACAGTTCCTTGCATACTTGTATGCGAGCTCCTTTTTATACTGTTCATTTATGTATATTCCTTGTACTCTCGCATTTGCGCATATTAGTGATATGATATTCATGTAATATTGTAATCACTCTGGTGATAATTCTGTAATTGTATATATGTGTTGGAATGTATAATGCACCATTTGCTTCCGTACTCTGATTCTTGTCTGTACTGATGCTTAGCGTATATACGGGAAGGTAATTCGGACCTACGTATATACGTTGCAGTGACGTCCCCGTATCGCCGGGATCGGGGCGTTACAGATCTCATCTACACGTGAGAACGCGTAATATTAATCAAGAGTCTAAATCTATGATGAGTTGAAATAGGATTGTCTTGAGCCTACAAATATCATGGATTGGATTCTCTCTTTACTACTATGATCTAATCTCTCTCTTGGAGGCCTCTGATCTCCTCTAAGGACTAAGAACTTTATGGTTGGAGAGAAGAATCCCCTCCCTCAACTCCAGCGTCCTCGAGATCGTGCAACCTTGAGCATCCCTTTCATGATAAAATCAGGTATGCCTAAAACCTCCTTCCATTTGATCTTGATAAAGAGGTTATTGCTATATGGGATCTTATTTGAAATAATTATTAAATCAACATTAGCTGGACTTGGATTAATCTCTAACTCCACCGTTTTAATCTCCATCAAGAGACTAGAAAAGGAACACAAGAAAAAATCGAAATGCGATTGCAACATGATTTTCTCCTACACGTTTCGTTTCGTCGTCTCCTATGCTGTTAGTATTCTCCTTGCGTCTCCTCCTTCTTCTTCTTCCAATCTTTTCTTCTTTTTCTTTCTAATCATTAATCAAAACCGATCGAATGGAAGTTTTCTCTCGTGACTTCTTCACGAATTTTGTCTGTCCGTCCGTCCGTCTGTCCGTCTTCAACCTAAAGAGAGCCCTCCCCTCCCTCCCCCTTCCTCCATCCTCCTCCGCTCAACCCCCGCTGTTCCTCCTCTTCCTCCATCCTCCTCCCTCAACCCCCATTGTTCCCCTCCCCCTCCTCCTTCCTCTTCTTTCTCTCTCCTCTCTCTCCCCTCTGTCTCCGTCACTTTGTTAGTCAATTTTTACCATCGACAGAGCGGTTTACTAATTTAAATTCATTTTTTTTTTTACATACATAAGATTTTATTCTGATTACTGTCGTTTAATTAGGCCAAGGCACAAACTGTGAACACTAAGTGAATTATCCAAATTCAGAGTGATGTACTGGTTTAGTTTTGCGTTAACTTCAAAACTTACAAGGCTAGGGCATAGCAAATTCAGATACTCTAAACTTTCTAATTAGTGCTACAAAACTATATGCATTTCAGGAAAAAAAAAATTTTTGAAGAAAATTCCTGAGAAGTTTTCTTTGTTCTCCGAAAATCAACCTTTACATAACTCTAAACAATGCCAATTCAATTTCTACTTGTTCGGATTTTCTCTCTGATTTTTTTAGGAAATTACATCTTGTTTGATTGTAAAAATAATATGATAACAATTATTGTAGTGCTAAACGAAGTCAAATGCACAATTATATTCTCATTCAATCATCACCGACCTTGACAATATATTTGCTCGTTCTCTACACTGTTACCATGGTATGAGACCCACAGAAATATTCTTCAGTGTTATGAGCTTGAAGAAAATCAAAGGGAAGCAAAAAGAATATTTGGATCTGCATTTGATTAGAAGAAGAAGAAGAAGCTGTTGGATATTTTATTAAAATATATAAATAAGATTAAAATTTTAATTAAAAACTTGACATGGTCTCCAACCACTTCTCCACTAATGATTTATTGCCATACAAAGTGGGGTAAGTTACATGTTAGTGGGGTTAGTTAGGGGCTAAAGTTTTACTATATAAACACATGGGGCGTGTTTGGATGTAAGGAATCCGAGTGAAGTAAGGAAGTGGGGAAGTATAATTGCTCATTTCCCTATCTATCCAAACACCGAAAAAGGAAAATAAGAAAACCCCCTTTTCCCTTTTTCATCTCTCTTTTACACAACCATTTTCTCACTTCCAGAGTGCTACAGTTAATTTTGTGGTCATGTAAATCTCATTTATAATAAGTTATAGCATAAAACAGTTAATTTTTTGGTCATGTAAATCTCACTTGCATTCTAATTACAATCTATTTTTTATTTTTCTTAATTAATTTTTATTTTAATATTATTTTGCGGTCAACTTTGTGGTCAACTTTTCCATTTTCACTTTTCATTACCATCCAAACACCGGAAACGACAAAACATTTTCCAAACCACACTTCCCAACAACCATCCAAACACCAGAAAACTTACTACTCATTTTCCTTTTTCCTAAAGGAAATAAATCTTACTTCCTACTTCCTCACTTCACACCAATTCCTTAAATCCAAACAGACCCTTGTAAGGGGATTAAAAAATGAAAAAAGAATTCTCTCTCTCATATCAAATTTCACCTTTTTTCCTTTAATCTGGGCATTGCTTACTGTTCGAGGTCACCTCCCCTTCGTGGTCGTGCACGCAAGGGACACCGGCAGAGAGGGGTAGTATCGCTAAGGGGCACATCTGCCTTGGGCTGACCGCACGAGGTCGGCGATATGCCTTTTAGCGCAGTGATCACACGCCTTCCCTGAGACCGGTAACATTGTTTCATATATTTATTTTATTTTAATTGTTATTTTTATTTTGGATGGAAAAAAACCCAACAATCTAAAAGGCATATCTAAAAGCTTATAGGGAAAATCAGCTGCATGCGGTATGTTAGATTTTGAAAACTTTTATTGCTTATATTCTCTTGTTTATTATCCTATGGCTCCATGATTTTCCTGTAGTTCTTTATGTTAATTTGATTTGGGTTGCTACAGTTCTGCTTCTATTAAGGTTGTTGTAGAATTCTATTTAGGATCGAGTTACTATTAGTACTAGGAGTTCATTACCATTCTTACTTGTCTCTCTCTCTGAGTTTAAATATTGTGCCAAAGGACCAAGGTCATGTTGCAAGTTGAAATGATAGAATCTTCTGTTCATCAACATGTCCTTTGGGCATACATACAGTTCTTCCAGGTTACATTTCATTAACAGATATTTTGTATATAACATCTGTGTGCTTAGAATATTTAATTGTGAATGTCGCAGACTGCTATTATAGCAGTAATTAATATATAGTTGCAAATTCTTGCTCTCGTTGTGAATTATTGGTGGCTTGAATAAAACTTTAAGGTTTTGTACATGCGAGTGTTTTATGTGTTTAGCCTCTTGAAATGATGTGTCGCCCTTTATTCAAGTGATCCTTTAAGCATTTTCCTGTAAACCATAAATTTAGCATTTGAATAAGACTAGCTGATTAAGGCATAATAGAAAGAAGAGTTCAAATAAGTGTCTGGGTCTCTAATTGGAAACACAGGATTTACAATAACAAGATTTGATAGAATATTCATTTTTATGGTTTGTCATTTTTTGAGATTTTCAAAAGCAGTTGCAATTCAAAAATTTCTATGAATTTCAGTTCGTTCAAAATAGATTCCAATTCCAGGATCTTCTTAGAGTTTGTATATGACACGGCTTAAATAGCATAGGTTACAGATTCCAAATAGCTGGTAACCAAACAGCACGAATTGGAATTCACTCTAATCAAGCATTTCAATAATAGGCAACCAGATAGAAAGAACTGGATTTGCAATTCAACTTTCTGAACTTCATGAATTCTAATAACACTTGAATTTTAATTACAAGAAACCAAACAGGCCCTAACACAGATTCCTATAAGCCATGTCATCATATTACGGCTGGTTTCTTTTGGTTATTGTTGCAAAGTTGGAACAAATCAGTCATGTTGGTCAAACACATGTAATCATTGTGATAATATGAATATGTTGTTTCATGGCTGCAATAAAGTTAAGGTTTCTTGAATTTTTTTGTGGAACGAAACACTTGTTGATCCAGGTATACTATGTACAAACTCAGTGGTAATAGAATATCAAACTAACTGAGAAAGTTTTATACAACTGGACTGCACAAACAAGAGGTTTCATTTAATTTATCATTATATATGATTATAAAAAAGTGGTGTTCTTAAATCATAATCACTATATGCTGAGCCTGCACAACATCACTCTTTTTTTTTCCTCGCATTTTTCTGATTCTGCTTTTTGATTCTTTTATTGAGCTGATCTGGTGAAGGTTTTAAGTCTTGCAATAAGTATTATAATTATTCGTCCACTCTATGACTCCTAACTTACTACCCTGATGCTTAGACTGACACAACTGTGCTTTGAATATTAATTGGCTTTGGGAGGACCTGCTTTCTAACCAATGTCAACAGCTTCGATGTGCTAAAAATTAAAGTTACTGGCAGGAAGCATTATTACTTTAAAAAATGTTCACTATTTTGTCTTCATACCTGATTGGTTATGGTTTTGAAACAACAAAGAAGTAGTAGAAAATAATGAAGCTTTTCCTTAGCAACTTTTTGATTGGTTAACGCACATCACTACGTAGATGCCGTGGCCGGATGAAATGGTATGGATAAGAAAGCAGGTAGTCATGAAGCCAACTCAGCAGTCTATTAAATGGTCCCTACCCCTATCATTGAGCTTTAGTTAAAATATGAACTTGCAACAATAATACATACCACTCAATCTTAAATTTGCGCATGCTACTATATTTTGATATTTAGCACTCCTAAAATTAATTTGATTCTCTAACTCTTGATTAATTTCTTCACATATTTCTGTATATCATTGTTGCTATTGGTTACATTTTACAGGACTATGAGCCATTACCCATTGTAAGTATTTTTAAAATAACCCCATCATATGTTTGAATTATGTTGCTAGCTTGCTATTTAGAGCCTAGACATGTAGATACTTGTTTAATTGTCTAATTGCATGCTTGTGTAGATACTGCACTGATAATTTGGAGATTTCATTGCAAATTAATATAACCATTTGTTATACTCCTTAAGACTTAGATTTTAGATTTATTTATTTTCTGTTTAGTAATTAATCTTGTGCTATCTGCAAGATAATTTTATCACAACTGAGTTATGATTAATTATCATTGTTATTCATTGATATTCTCATAATTGACAAATTAAGCAAGATCTCCCCGCCTTTAGTTTGCATACTTTAAGCATTTACAGACTGATAATTATCTGATTTATTAAAATTTTCAAATAGAGTTCAATTTTCAATGTTTGGTTAAATCCCACTAACAAATGTTTGAATTCATTTGTTGTTTGTTAAATTGGTTTCCCTAAATAGAATGAGCAACAACAGGTGTGGCATACTCGTGGGAACAAGAAGCACTTGTGCTCGTATGGTCAGTTTATCTTATCAATTTAACTCTTACATTTGAAATTATATATATATTGTGGCATTTATCGTTAAGCATTATCAGATTACAAAGGTAAGACTTTAGTTCTATATATGCTAGAACATTCATTATCATTCTTTATTGATAAAGATATTGAGAACAAAACTAAATTACACATATGGTTCCGACGATATTGCAAATGTCAATACTTTAATGTATTTGATAATGCAAGTGTTACATAATATATATTGTTTCATTTTGCAATGATTTGAATGTTATCTAAAAATCAAATGTTGTATGTCTCCCAAATTGAGGGAGAAGTTTCTCATAAGATGGGCAGTAATGCTTGCATCAAAATATGAAACATATGAAAGGCTTTAAGCCACATATATGATCCTGGACCTTATAAAGTCCATTTTGATAAAGGGTCTATCTAGGAAAATAATCCTAGAATCATCGAGGGGGATGAGGTTAAGCCCATAGTAGAGATCACCGACAGCGGGAACCCAACCTTCTTGATTGCTGAGCTGGTCCCATGAAAGAGGTTCAATGTGGTAGAAACAAGCTGGACTGGTGATTCTCATGTGGAGCACTGACCTTGGAGATTATACTCCTACTTGTAGCACTAGATGCATTTATGATTTGCACTATTATATCTACTACCTCATTCCTATGATGACAGTGCTCATATTGTGATCGGTTAGGTTGAGCTTATGCTCTTAATAAGTCCAACGCATGTAGTATGGGAGGTATCACTCCGATCACAGATACCTTTTGAGGACTTACCTACGTGAGAGGAATCGTGAAGGCCGTGGTTGGGGGGGCAGGGCTGACCCTAGAAACTCTCATGAGTCGATATGTGAGCATGGCCATAACGCTCCACCCCGCGACCCAATATTGTAAGCATTCTATGTGTGCTTTTGTCAATTCTTGATAAAGGGGCCTAATTCAAGGCCTAGTCCATTATGTCCCTCAAGATGCGACAAAGTGTCACTAAGTGTAGGTTCAAAGCCGGAAGCTACCTGCACCGATTGCATAGGATAACATGCCCAGATATTCTTATATTTTATTTGAAATTTTAATCTTTTGGGGGGGACTGTTGGATATTTTATTAAAATATATAAATAAGATTAAAATTTTAATTAAAAACTTGACATGGTCTCCAACCACTTCTCCACTAATGACTTATTGCCATACAAAGTGGGGTAAGTTACATGTTAGTGGGGTTAGTCAGGGGCTAAAGTTTTACTATATAAACACATCAACATCATGAAAGTAGAAGTGTAAGGGGATTAAAAAATGAAAAAAGAATTCTCTCTCTCATATCAAATTTCACCTTTTTTCCTTTAATCTGGGCATTGCTTACTGTTCGAGGTCACCTCCCCTTCGTGGTCGTGCACGCAAGGGACACCGGCAGAGAGGGGTAGTATCGCTAAGGGGCACATCTGCCTTGGGCTGACCGCACGAGGTCGGCGATATGCCTTTTAGCGCAGTGATCACACGCCTTCCCTGAGACCGGTAACATTGTTTCATATATTTATTTTATTTTAATTGTTATTTTTATTTGGATGGGAAAAAACCCAACAGAAGCAACAACGGACACAAGAGAGACGATGGTTTGAAGAAGACTCGAACTCATGGGAGATGGTAACTTGAGCGAGCGGGAGCGAGTGGTGCCAAGAGAATTGGCTTCTGGTTTTTTTTCCCTTTTCCTTTTCTCCCCTTATTTTTTCTTCCCTTTCCTTTTCTGTTAGGGTAACGGTGAGGGAACGGAGGGTTAGAAGCCATCTCTATGTCCTCCGAGATCCAATAAATCCGAACTTAAATTCATAAAATCCGACAGTTAAAAGGGAAGTTGAAAACGAAAAAGGAAATGCAGAATTCGTCATTTTTATGGTTCAGCTTCAATAATTCCTTCAATTCGGGAGTGTCAGTAATGACTTCCAGCAAACGATAAAGGGCGTGTTTGTTTCGCCGCAAAACGCCGCAAAACGCAAGTCGTAAAACTTCTTTTCCATTTTCCGTTGTTTGTTTCGCTAAAAAACAAGTTGCAAAATGCAACTCTTCTTTTCCCATTTGCAGTTGCTACAGTTAAATTTGTGGTCGTGTAAATATCACTTTTACACTCGTATTTTCCCACTTGCAGTTGCTACAGTTAATTTTATGGTCATGTAACTCTCACTTGTAGTACACTTACAGATCAAAACAGTTACTTGATATATATATAATTTAATATTATTAAATATTTAATATTTTAAATAGTGTTCAATTTACTATTTAATTATTTAATTATTTTATATCTTTAATCTTTAATTTTTCTTATTGTTTTTAATATTGTTTTAATATTTAATATTTTACTATTTTAATTTAATATTTTTTTAATATTTTATTTAATACTTTATTATTTTATTAATACTTATTCCATTTTTTATTATTTTATTTAGAGTTAATATTTTATTAATATAGCAATATTATACTTTAATATAAAATTATTATATATTTAATTATTTATTTTTTAATATAAAAATTACTTTATTAATATCATAATATATTTTATTATTATATTAATATTTTATTATGTTAATATTGTAATAATAATTCAGTATAATAATACTATAATGATAATTTATTATTAAATTATAATTATATTTTACTTTGTTAATTTATATTTCTATAATATTACAATAATATTATAATAAAATTTATATTATAATAATTTTCAAGTATTTTTAATATTATAATAATATAATATTATAACTATATTTTATTATTTTTGTAAGATTTTTAATATTTATATTTTATTAGTATTCTTAAAATTTTATTATGTTCTTTAGATTTTCTTAAAATTTTATATTATTTATTTAGTTAATATTTTAGTAATATTTTACTATTTATACTAATATTTTATTAATATTAGTTATAAAAAATATTAAGATTATTAATTTCTCTCAAATTTATTAATACAATTTAATTTGCAATAGTAGATTTAATTTAATAATATTTATAATATTTAAATCACTGCTACAGTTAATTTTGTGGTCAACTTTTCCACTTACACTTTTACATTACCAACCAAACACCTTAAAACACAATATACTTTACCATTTACACTTTCACTTTATCAACCAAACACCGTAAAACATAATATACTTTTCCATTTACACTTCATTTTATCAACCAAACACCGTAAAACACAATATATTTTCTCTGCTACAGTTCACTTTTTCCATTCTCATTTTACGACTTACGACTTGCGACGTTTTGCAACGAACCAAACAGGCCCAAAGTATAACTTTTCACTTTATTATATTATGTTATGTATGATTTTGTTATTTAAATTAAATAAGCTGCTTTCTATTCTTCGCCTATTTTTTCAAGTACCCCCAGTGAGACGAAGTGTCAACGCTAGAATTTTCATGAGTCTGATGCTAGCTTAATTGTCTCTCATTCTTTTGTTTGACAAAAGGTCCAACATAGTTGACGTTGAATCTAAAGGATCTACTGCTGGATAAATACCTTTGGCAGCTAATCCTCTTGATAGTACAGTAGTAGCATCTAAATGTGCAAATGTCGTGGCAGGAGCGGGGTCGGTCAAATCATCTGCAGGTACATAAACTGCTTGGATCGAAGTTATAGATCCCTCTTTGGTGGAAGTAATTCTTTCTTGCAAAGAACCCATTTCTGTACTAAGGGTGGGTTGATAACCTACTGCGGAGGGCATTCTCCCTAATAAAGCGGATACTTCTGACCCTGCTTGGACAAAACGAAAGATATTGTCGATGAATAAAAGCACGTCTCGCTCATTAACATCCCGAAAATATTCCGCCATGGTTAGTGCAGTCAAACCAACTCTCATACGAGCTCCCGGCGGTTTATTCATTTGACCATAGACTAAAGCTACTTTGATTCTGCAATATTTTTTTCATTAATTACTCCAGATTCTTTCATTTCCATGTAGAGATCATTTCTTTCACGAGTACGTTCGCCTACTCCGCCAAATACGGATACGCCTCCATGAGCTTTGGCAATGTTGTTGATCAATTCCATGATAAGTACTGTTTTACCCCATGCCAGCTCCCCCAATAGTCCGATTTTTCCTCCACGGCGATACGGAGCTAAAAGATCCACCACTTTAATCCCTGTTTCAAAGATTGATAATTTTGTATCTAACTGTATAAAGGCAGGCGCAGATCTATGAATAGGAGATGTTGTACGAGTATCTACAGGACCTAAATTATCAACATGTTCTCCAAGAACATTGAAAATTCGCCTGAGAGTAGCTTCACCGACCGGAACACTTAGAGCAGCTCCTGTGTCAATCACTTCCATTCCTCTCGTCAGACCGTCTGTAGCACTCATAGCTACAGCTCTAACTCGATTATTTCCTAATAATTATTGTACTTCACAAGTCACATTAATTTGCTGACCGACAATATCGCGACCTTTAACTACCAAAGCGTTATATATATTAGGCATCTTGCCTGGGGGAAAATAACATCCAGTACTGGGCCAATAACTTGAGCGATACGCCCTAGGTTTTTTTCTTCAAGTGTGGAAACCGCAGGACCAGAAGTAGTAGGATTTATTTTCATAATAAAGTGAAATATGTCGATTTTTTTTTTGATGTGACAGGCGTACCTGAAGCTATTCCTGTAATAGGATCGCCTTTGGTAGAGTTATTACGCGGAAGTGCTAGTGTGGGCCAATCCACCTTGACCCGTTTTTATAGTTTACACACTTTTGTATTGCCTCTTCTTAGTGCCGTATTTATGTTAATGCACTTCTCTATGATACATAAGCAAGGTATTTCGGGTCCTTTATAGTTTTATTTTATAGTTTTATATAGTATAGAGAAGACAGATCATAAATATTTGAAATTTATCATATCGGGAAGGACTAATAGTATTTCATTGCTAATAATATGGATTATTGAAAAATAAAACAAGACATGTTATTTGGATACTTCTCCTCCATCCAAATGTGTAAAAGATCATAGTCGTACTTAAAAGTCGAATACTTTACCGTTGAGTTAGCAACCCAGACAAATATGATATGTAGATACGATCGAAATTAAAAAAATCAATTTAATTGCATTGCACTGTACAACTACGTCAAACCATTGAACTAACAAGAAATATAAATAAAAAATTTGAGGATCAATTAGAAACACCAAAATAACAAAATGAGCATATCGGATTAAAAAACAACAGAGTTTTTATGTTCAACTCTATGTATTCCTCTATCCGTAGAGTACATTGAATGTACAGAAATGACTATAATAGAGTTTCTGTTATTCATATTAACAGCTACTCTAGGAGGAATGTTTTTATGTGGTGCTAACGATTTAATAACTATCTTTATAGCTCCAGAATGTTTCAGTTTATGTTCCTACCTATTATCTGAATATACCAAGAGAGATGTACGGTCTAACGAGGCTACTATGAAATATTTACTCATGAGCGGGGCAAGCTCTTCTATTCTGGTTCATGATTTCTCTTGGCTATATGGTTCATCTGGAGGGGAGCGGATGGGTAATACCAGGAATAGCCATTTATGATAATATGCAATTTGTTTCGCCTGATGTACATACAATATGCATGGGATTAGCCGCTTCAATGGGATCATTTATTCTGGTCAGAGGAGAAATTACCAAACGTCTAGCATTCCCTCACGCTTGGCGCCAATGAGTTTTTATTTGAAAAAAAAAAACAAAGAAGAAGACTATGCCTTCGCCATATCGAATGTGAATAATAGGTAACAATAGCATGGCACTTCGAGTTCGATATGAACAAACTATTATTGTTTTTCCTAACACGAGATTTTGTATCGAGATAGTAGTATGAAACAAAGGTTATTTCCGATTTAATTTTATTTATGTGTCGGGAGTACATTTTCAGCGTCACAAACCATTTTTCTTCCACACTAGAAGTCTCCTTCTGATATTTATGTTACGAAAGAAAGAGTGCGAAAATGAAAAAAAAAAAGAAGAAGATCATTTTTCCTTATTTGATCATTTTTCCTTATTTGATGGATTCAGAGAGTGAATCCATCAAGCTTGATCAACCATTAACAAGCAATCCTAATGTAGGGGGGTTTGGTCAGGGAGATGCAGAAATAGTGCTTCAAGATCCATTACGCGTCCAAGGCCTTATGTTCTTCTTGGCATCTGTTATTTTGGCACAAATTTTTTTGGTTCTTAAAAAGAAACAGTTTGAAAAGGTTCAAGTATTCGAAATGAATTTCTAGATCCAAAGATTCCTTACCATCAAATTGGTTACAATCCACTACGGTTAAACGTGTTGCGCGCGAGGCAACAACCAGCGAGGAATCCACCAATAGAGATAGACGCGCCGGAGAAGTACCCAAATAATAAGAATAAAGAAATAAGAGAGAAAGTAAGCCAACACAATATTTAACGAGGTTCGACAATTTGCCTAGTCCTCGGGACAAGGGGAGAGAGATTTTATTGATTCAACAATTAATACAAGGGAATACCAGAGCGATACTTCAAGGGATACAATTCATGAGGGTTCTAATACATATTTATAACCAGAGAGTCCCAGGGATTTAGGAAGCCCCAATTAGATTTAACTCCAACTCAAAAAAGGAATCCAAATTCTAAAAGGAGAAGCAATTCTCCTGTTAGAAAACTCCAATTGGTTCCGACTCTATTTCAGAAAAGTCTGACTCTAAGTTGAATTCCACAAGCTTCATCAAGCTTTCATCTTCTCTCTCTCCTTACAATACTCCACCTCAGTGAGATTTCTCAAATTTGAGCCAAAATTCAATGAACACCTGGCGAAATCGGCACACGATCTCGGCGAAATTGGCACACGATCTCGGCTTGAGCGCTCCAAACGAAATCAACACACGATCTCGGCGAAATCGACACACGATCTCAACTTGGCCAACAGAGGAAACCAGTTCCTTAAAAATGAATCGCCAGCACACTTACAATTGATTTCGATTGATCTCACCAGATCCAAACTGAGTTTGTCATCGCCACCTGCAACTCTTACCAAACTCCAATATCAATTGTAAGCTTCCACCTTCAGCTCAGCTATTCAAACGGAATGCACCATACATATTTTCTCATCACTGATGAGAAATACTATATGAGTCAACCAACGAACGTGTCTCCAACTCAGTAACTTAATGGAACTCTATTCCAAATGACCTCAAGAAGAATCCATCATGAGCCAACACTGACTCTCCAACTGACTGGCTCTTTTCAGTCCATATGTCTTCAAGACGGTCCAACTAAATTTGAGTAGATCACACCAAACACCATCATAGGCTTCAGCAAACTGGATGCACATCCCATTATGCAAGCTCAACTATCTTCACGCCAGAAGATTAAACGTTCATCGAGATCACAACACTTCACCTCTACGTGAAGTCCAACTCTTCCCCTCTACGTGAAGTCCTAGTCATCTTCTTGAGAACCCAAATACACCATATAGCTTCATACGGGTTGCATCATCAAATGGTTGCGCCTTTACGACTGCCTATGTAACTTGCCCAAGGGATCAAGCCACCGTAGTTCATTGAAAAGAGCTCCATCAAGCTCAAGCACTTGTGACTGAATCTTCAGCAGTGAACTGACCTGACTGAGTCACATGAATCTCCTTACCACCGTCATGGAGAACAACGACCTTCAACTTGAGCTTGTCGCGGTCACAAGCTTGAGATTCATGCTTCTTCACGCACTTTTGTGATTTTATCTTAGTTCCAGTTGCTGCAAATAATTTGATATTCTCACCCATATCTTCAACCTGTTCAGCATCAAAATTTGCTACATGATCTTCACCCGGTGTCACATCCGATGAAGTTCTCACTGATACCGAACCAACTGGAGATGGTGGAGTAGTATCAACCCCACCCGTTGTGATACATCCTTGGTCTTCATCCTCTCCTCCTGTTGAGAGACGGTACACTTCAACAATGAAGTCTCATCAAATGTGACATGCTGACTCAACACGCTTTTCTTTTTTTCGGGGTCCCACAATCTGTAACCTTTCATATTTCTTTGACACTCAAAAACACAAACTTCTTTGCTCGCAGATTCACCTTGCCATCTTTTGCACTAAAGTAGGCCAGACTTTCAAATACCCGTAGGAAATCATGATCTTGAGCAAAATTTTCAGACCAAACTTCTAGTGGAGTTTTACCTTCTATCGCAGTCGATGACAATCCATTTATGAGATGGCTAGCATATACAATCGCCTCAGCTCAAAATGATTTGTCTAATTATGCATTGACAACAAATACCGAATCTTCTCCAGCAATGAACGATTTATCTCCTCAGTCAACCCATGTAATCTATTTGTGAAGTGAGTACCAATCCAGTGTTTTGGCCAAATTATAGGAATTGATTCTTATATCTTTCAATATTACCAATTTGTAGCTCCTTAATCTTCCTACCAGTCTATTTCTCCATCATATCCTTCCACTTCACCAGCATACCTAGGGCTTCAAACTTTTGTCTCATGGGATATATCCAATAATGTCTAGATAAAGTATCAATAAGAGAGACAAAGTACCTATGATCTCCAAACGATGCAGTCTTAACAGGTTCCCAAATACTTACGTGAACACAATTAAGAAGACCTTCAGAGTGATGAGTAGTGGTGTTGAATTTCACCTTCTTCTTATTCAGAACGCTGTGTTCACCCAATTTCATGTTTCAGGTAGATGCACCTTCCAATGATTCCTTCTTTACTGGAGCTTGCAAAAACTTTTCTCCTCCATGTCTGAGCCTATCTGAAGAAATAGAAGTCTCCACCTGTCTTGTAACTGTACTACCCTTTAAGTAGTAGAGATTGTTTCAACGGATGCCCTACATAACCACCATTAAGCCTTTGGTCATCTTGAAAACACCATCTCGTATGGATACCACAAGACCCAACGTTTTCAAAACACCAACAAAGATAAGATTCCTTTTGAGTTAAGGTGCATACTGAAAGTACTTCTGGAGGGGGGTGAATAGGTGTATGGCTAATCTAATGACAAATGATGCGGAATTAAAAACAAATTGTAACACACTTAGTGTAACCAAAGAGTGTAGCCGAATTCCCGGTGAAGGGCTCTGGACTATCTCCTCTAAATTCCTCTAAATAAGAGTTGAGGTGCTATGTAAAACTTTCTTGGTTCAACACAAGTGAGGCACACAAACAATACCAAGCATATAGGATATGAGCAATATGAATCAATGCAAGATATAAAAGAGAGAGTTAAGAGATAGTGGATCAAACGCAAACACCAAGATATGTTTCGAGGTTCGAGTCACTGCTCTACGTTCCCGCCTTCACACAGAAGGATTTTCACTAAAGCGTCCACACAGGACTTCCCACACAGAGAACCTCCACTGAGGATTTGAGTAATACAAATTAGGAGTACACAACTCCTCTCTTCAACAAACATAACCTTTACACAAGAGGCAAGGCACAATAACTATCACCTCTACACTTAGAAGGATGGGCACTTAACCAAACAATAATCACCTCACACTGAAAGAATAAGGCTCAAAGCCAAACAACAACCTCAATCACCTCTATACTTATAGCGATACCAACAAACCCAAATCACCTTCACAATCACCTCTACACAAGAGAATGAACACAAAGAAAAGAAGGTTACAATTCTTGGTGATCTCAAAGACCACAAACCATTTTTCTCACAAAAATAAGATCCTATATATAGGATAGATATGATAGCTCAAGTGTGAGAATACAAGGTGTTTGAAAAACAAATCATAAAGAAAAATACTTGGGAAAACAACTAGAATAAGATAGAAATGAAGATCAAAACCAATATCCCAAATACTCTATTTTTATTTAATTTTTCTAACCCTTTAAAACAAATAAAGATAAATCTTTTTGGCACAAAAACTCTTTTAAAAACTTGTTGTTAAACATTTGTAAAGATGGAAAAAAAATTGCTCTCTAAAAAATTGTTAAAAACAACTCAAGAGGGGGGCTATTTATAACCCCTCAAAAATCTGCCCGTTGGCAACCAGGAAAGGTCAGAAATGACCTTCCAGTCAACCGCCCGGTCGACCAGCGCAACGGTCATATTTATGACCATTGTGGCTCCGGTCGACCGCCCGGTCGACCGCCACAGCCAACGGTCGACCGCCCGGTCAACCGGCCCCCACCCGAGAGTGGGGTGCTTTCAGTCGGTCGACTGCGCGGTCGACCGGCCGAATAGGCTGGCCTTTGTGCACATCTCGTGCACATCGGTCGACCGTGACGGTCGACCGCCGGAGCAGTCTGACTGGGTTTTAAAGGTATTGAAAACTTGTCTTTTTAATTTCAATTAAATCCCATAAAATCACATAAATTTCAAAAAAATAAGTTCTTGTAAGATCTTTGAAATACAAATATGTGTGACTAAAATTCAACACATATTATAAATAATTTGAATCATTTTTGTGATATAGAAATTAGACTTAAACACAAAATCCGTATTTTCCAAAAACTTGGATTTTTGAAATGGAAACCGTTTTCTCCAAAACTCATGTAAATACAAAAACATGATATTGAAATAAATTTGAAGCATATTGTATATGGATAGAATCCAATATACATATAGGATATGCATGTGTATATATATATATATCTATGTTTTTGACATGAAATCCAAAAACCGGTTAAACCAATAAACTTTAAACTTGTGTGTGTATGTGAACTTGAGCATATCAATACTATCTAATCTTTACAATAATCTAAACATACTAAAAACAAACCGAGGTCTTCTTGTAGAACTCCTCCAAGTCGACTCGATCCAAACGCGATCCAACGAGCTTGACTCCAACCGAGTACTAGATGCTATCTTGACGCTCTAACTCTTGAATCAACATGAGATAGCTCCAAAACTCCTTTATTGAAGCTAAACACCTACTAATATATTGGTCAATCATTGAAACTGTTTAAACACAAGATTATTAGTAAACTATAACTACATGAGTTAATCATCATCAAAACTAGAGTGATGGGCCTCTTGGCCAACACATACCTCACTTTGTTCAATTCTCGTACTATCCCATCAAACATCTTGATACGGACTGTACCTATCCCTTTCACATTACATGGATGATCATCACCCATGACAGCGAACCATTCATCTAGCTTTTCAAAGCTAGAAAACCAGGCCCTGTTCGGGCACACATGATAGGTAGCTCCTGTATTTAAGATCCATTCAGAATTACTTGAATAACTAACAATAGAAGTAGTAACAGATAAAAAAATACCTATGAGTCTGAATCCAATCCATCCGCTTGTGATGTACTGACATGAGTACTGACCACCTGTGCGAGATTTGCCTCGGTCTTCGACCCCTTCTTCTTACCTTTGGCCTTCGGACAATTAATCTTCCAGTGCCCTAACTCCTTGCATAAGGTGCACTGATTCTTCTTCAGATCTCTGAAACCTGATCTGGACTTTGATCTTCCCTGATCACCTCTGCTCTTCCGATTGAAACTCCTACCTCTTACCGCCAATGTCTCTGCTGTTGTACTTTCAGAAGAAGACAATATGTCATGCCTCCTTACTTCACAATTCACAAGAACAGCAGACACCTCATTGTAGTTAAGAGATTGTCTTTCATTGATCAATATAAGAGTAAAGGTCTCATACTCTTCTTCAGAAGAGAATTCAATAGAATTAACACCTTATCCTCTTCGTCGATTTTCACATCCACATTAATCAGGTCTGTAAGAAACTTTGTGTAGCTATTCATATGTTCGTCTATGGAGATTTCCCTCTTCATCTAGAAATGATAAAGCCTCCTCTTCAACTGCAACCATGATTCGATACTTTTCGTTAGATATTTTTCTCTAGGATCTCTCACAGCTGCCTTGCAGATGTTTCATGCAATACAAATTCTTGATATCTTGTGTCAAATAAGACCTGATCAAGCCACACGCCGTCCGGTTCATCTTGTCCCAATCTTCTTCAGTAGTAGAATCGCGCTTTTTCTCCAACTGTAGAGTGTCTTCGAGGTTTGATGTCGTCAATGCATCCATTACCTCACATCTCCACATACTGAAGTTGTTCTTACCGTCGAACTTCACCACATCAATCCTCAACGGATTTGGATTCACAAATTTCGCCGTAAATGTACTATCTCTAGCCATCTTCTCAATTGATTCCTCAAACAATGCAGAAAACAAATGGAGTTAGATCAAATAAACTAGATAAAGATAGGATTTTTACCTCAAAGTGAAACCCTCAAAGAGTTTCCAAAGCGATCTACTCCTCCGAATTGACTCCTCGAGCAATCCAAACACTGTTTTGAGATCGACACACGATCCCACAAACAGTCGCAATGCTACTCCGAGATCGACACACGATCTTCGCCAACAACAATTGATGCCCTCAGAATCAACACACGATCCCACGACTAACCTGGGCTGCTCTGATACCACTTGTTGCGCGCGAGACAACAACCAGCGAGGAATCCACCAATAGAGATAGACGCGCCAGAGAAGTACCCACACGGCAAGAAAAGAGAAAACAAGATAGAAAGCAAGCCAACACAATATTTAACGAGGTTCGACAATTTTCTTACGTTCTCAAGGCAAAGGGGAGAGAGATTTTATTGATTCAACAATTAATACAAGGGAATACCAGAGGGATACTTCAAGGGATACAATTCATGTGGGTTCTAACACATATTTATAGCCAGACAGTCTCAGAAATTTAGGAAGCCCCAATTGGATTAGACTCCAACTCAGAAAAGGAATCCAAATCCTAAAAGGAGAAGCAATTCGCCTGTTAGGAAACTCCAACTGGATCCGACTCCTTTTCAGAAATGATGTCCGAATCCAATTTGAATTTCACAAGCTTCATCAAGCTTTCATCTCCTCTCTCTCTCCCTACAAAACGCACGAAAGAGCTAACCTGAACCCCTTTCTCTTTTCCTTAAAATCTCTCAAACTTTAATTCAAATAAAAAAAAAAGTTTCTCAAACTTGACACTTATTTCATCTCTTATTTAAAACTACTTGCTGAGCAATCAGAGTTTAAGGCAATTAGATAATAGATAGATAAATATAAATTTTTAAAAATAATTATAAAACTAAAAATGATGACAAAAAGAGCTAAATTTGTTATTCCAATTAGGGGTGGCAGACGGGTCGCGACCCGCCAGACCCGACCCGACCCGGAGTTAGCGGGTCTGGGTTTGGGCTAATTGGGTTTGGGTCGTAATCGGGTCGACCCATCTGACCCGATTATTAAATGGGTCGGGTCGACCCGAACCCATCAGACCCGCCAGACCCAATTATTCTCTCTCCTCCTCGGCCTCCTCCCCTCCGATCTCCTCCACCGCCGCCACCGCCTCCTCCCCTTGACCTAAAATAAATTGTCAAAAAATATGCGTGAGCCCAATTTTGAACCTATAACCTCTAGTGTATGAGTTTAGTGTGATGACCAACCATATCACCAAACAATTTAGTAAAATAATGTAAAGAAATTGTATTTAAGGCTTAATAATCGGGTCAAATGGGTCGGGTCGGGCCGACCCGATTAAGTCTGGGTTGGGTCTGGGTCTGAATTTTTGACCCATATAATAAATGGGTCGGGTCGACCCGACCCGATTATTATATGGGTCGAGCAGTAATTGGGTCGGGTCGATCCGACCCGACCCAATTGCCACCCCTAATTCCAATAAATAAAGTTTTTTCTTAAGAATACTCACAACATAATGAAGCAGACTAATTCATACTAGCTATTAGACATATGCATTAGTGTTGTTATCCATTTTTATTTATAAAATCATTGAAAACATCAGTAAATTTTTTATACTATTACTAAATATAAGTATATATAAATAAGTCAGTGATATATCTTACTAAAATATTTACCAAAATTTTAGACATTAACATAAACATTATTATTTTAGGAAAATGATATGAGGATCAAAATTTATCAATTATTTATCTTATATCTTATTTCTTTTATTAAGCACACGGTAAATATCATGTTTAAATTTAGATAAACATTAATTTAATATTGAAATTTTACTTTACTCAGTTATATATTTTTTGGTCATAGATAAATCATAATTTTTTATAACATATAATATAATATCTTGTACTAAATATCTTTTGAAAAATAGAAATATTGAAAATCAATTTTTTTTGCTAATAAAAAAAGTGAAAATCTAATTTTTGAATTTGAAATTATGTGATGGAAGAACGACGAGGGCTGAACCCGCACATGTTTGGATTCACAATCCACTGATCTTGACTACATCAGCCCTTGATATAGTTAAATTAAAGGATTTTTTTTCTTTTTCCATTCATCGTTATTGTATTTATTCTTACTTTTATACTTAGATCAAGATACTCTATTAGACATAGAATGCTAATATTTTAAAATGTTCGATTGTGTTATGTTTTTGTGGTTAATCATATCTCCAGAAAAATTAAAAAACTCAATTTGAGAGAGGAGGAAAAAAATAAATAGTAACTTAGGCCAAAAGAGTTTGGGCATGGTCGGATTAAAGTGGTTGCTAGGTGATGTAGGAGGTCAAGGTAGAATTAAACCAAGACAGAGTCCCAAACTGTGGACTGGCAAAATCAGCTATCGACAGCTGATTTGCACCTATCAACAGGCTTATCGACAGACGTTTCCTGAGAGTTAGAGTTTATACAGTTTGTTGCTAGCAAACTCGCACCTGTTGACATGACTACTCAATCTGTCGACAACACTGCGTATATCAGCATATCCGACTCTAAACAGGATTCAGTTTTCAAGTTTGATTTTAACTCTAATTTGTTTTTTTATTTAATTAGGATTCCTAGTTAGAGTAGTGTTCTTTTTTATTACTTATATAATGTCATTGTATCTTTGTTTTAAGTATCGAACTTTTTACATTGAGTTTTTCTCTTTCAATTGCTCGTGGATTCGAGTTGTTTATCGTTTGCTCATGGATTCGAGTATTCTATTCTACCTAGAGGTATCCTTTAGGGTTCATTGACATTAGAATCAGATCTAGCTGGCATTATTTGCTTTCATGTTTGTGTCAAGGGGAAATCCCGTTAGCGAGGCGGATGGATGGACATATGTCATAACCGCCTTCGGGTTGGGGAAATCTCATCAACGGAGGGGGGGTCTCTCCGCCGCCTCCGAGCGGGGAAATGCCATCAGTGGGGCGTGTGGATGAATGGATGTCGTAATCGCCTCCGAGTGGGAAAAATTCCATCAGCGGGAGATTCTCATGGTCGCCTCCGAGCGGGGAAAATCCCATCAGCAAGGCGTATGGACGGATGGGTGTACTGCAAAAGTTAAAAGCATATAATAATATTTAATTCAATAAATGCAATGCATAAGGATAGGATTGGAAGGAAGTACGCTCCGTGTGAATGGAATTCAGGTATTCAGTCGATCGTTTTGTACTGGGCGATCAGGTTCTGCTCTCGAGGAGGTTGTGCGCTCTGCTGTCTAGAAATTGCCTCGAGATTGAGGATGTACTATTTGAGGAAGTCCAGTTGAATGAGCTCTTCTAGATACCCTTAGAGGGCCCAACAATAGATGGTTTGGCGTCCTTTACATTCGTGGTAGGAGCAGCATTCCTCCAATCTAAGAAGTAAGGGATTGTGTTGGATTGGTTTTGGGCGTCATCTGTTCCCGCTTGGGATCAGATTGCAGTTGTTCCTTCATTTGCTCTTTCATCTCTTGGAGCATATGAAAGAGCTGTCCTTCTTGTTGCTGAGACAGTTGGACACTGGTGGAAGGTTCCTGCGGTGAGATGGAGCTGGTGAGCTCGACATGAGGTTGATTGCTGGTTGGTCAGGAGGCCATGTCCCCAGTGGTCGCGATGGCCGTGCCTTTGGAGGTTGCATTGTTGGTGATTCGCTTTCATGGAGCCATCATTGATATGGAAGAGATTTTTGAGGAAGGTTGTGGGGGAAGAGATCTTGAGTGTAGGACTCAGCTCTCAATGAAAGCACCAAATTGTGATGGAGATTTTCCAACACGACTGATCAAGCGGTCGATTTCGTACTATGGGGAATGAAGGTAACACAGAGATTCGGACACAGAGAACAGGCAAAGACAAAATTTTATGTGAAAACCCAACTTGAAAAAATTATGAGGAGAGAGAGAACTCACCATTTTCAAGAAGTTACAGCGAACTCAATAGAGCTGTACTCTCTGTTTACAATCTCTGGTTACGGGGTTCCTTTTTCTCTCCTTTTTTTTCGCTAGATGGAGATTCATGTGTATAAATACTCTGCCTGTTGTACGAATATTATGAACCTCTATAACATCATGATTTATACGTTAGGGTTTCTTCATAACCGCCTGGATTATACCCTTGATTGCGGGAGTGATTCCTGCCATCTTCTGCAACTGTCCGCGCTGGAGTAGAAGCAGTTGCCACATTCAAAACGTGAGAGGATCTTGCGGTGTAACTGACTCCATAAATCACGGGAGTACTGCTTGCAGCATTGAAGGTGAAGATCAATGAGGTCGGGTACTGTAACTGCTTTGCTTGGAGCGGGAAGAATCAACTTCCGGGTGGTGATATTCTCGGATGGAGGAGTGGTCTCGGGACAGTTGAGTGCCACTCGGAGTATAGGAGTTCTCGGGTACTGGCGTCCTTTGAAGCAGATATAACTTCAGAAAGGTGCTCTGCTGACGTGTTTTGTCTTTTGTCTCAGGCGGTCTTGATGAGGTGGAACACGTGTAATGATCCTGATGTAGACCAAAATCCGATTGACTTATGCCCGAATCACGTCCAAACAAATTCTAGTTATACATTTTAAAATCCTTTAGCACACTTTAAAAGATGGCCATGCAGTTACATCCTTATCCGAGAAAAGGTAATTTGAAATAAAAAAGAAAACAACATTTTAGAGACTCTTTATCTTAAAAAATAAATTTGAAAAAGAAAACAACCTCTAATATTAGGTCGACCAGAAAAAGAATGAGGAGATTCTAGACACCCAATACACATAGATACCCTCACTCAGTGTGAGTCAGAATTTTCGAACGCACAATCTTCTTCTATAAAAGGAACTGCTTTGGTAATGCGCACTAGGCCAACAAATTAGTTGGACGAACTTGGGCCACGCCAAGCCCAACCCGTCCTATGGAAGCATAAAGATCCGGCATCACTCGTCGGAGACATTAGAGAGTGTGGGCAGAGGGCGGTGGTGCTGAAGGATGAGCGCTTCGGAGGCGACAGCTGGGCCCGTGAGGCCCAATTCAGAAAGCGGAGGGTCGACGACCTCATGCTCTCTTCTCCTTCTTCATCTTCGTCGTCGTCTTACAAGCAGCTTTCCAGTGGGAAATACGCCTGCCTCGTCTGCCTCCACAACCCCATCCTCGACTCCCCTCTCGCCCTTTCCGTACGCTCTCTCTCTCTCTCTCTCTCTCTCTCTCTCTCTCTCTCTCTCTCTCTCTCTCTCTCACTCACACACACACACACACACACACACTCACACTCACTCACTCTTACCCTAACCCTAAAATTTCACTTCTTTTTGAGAATAAGGTTGCCCTCATGATATTCAGCACGTATGACCTTTGTTACTTTATCTCGTGATGCGAATGTGGTGCTTTTGTTGCTTTATGTCCCTCTATTCATTTCTAAAGTGCTTGTTTCTAGTGAAATTGATGTTCTGAGTGTAGATTGAGATGATAAGGTGTCTCAATAGGGCTGATGAATATGGGTATGGATTTGGTTGTGCTAATCAAAGGTTGAACTGATGGTTTTTAATTGTGCTTAGATATTTTGTCATGTTTATTCAGAGGATTTAAACCCAATTCAGTTCAATTTAAATAGAAATTCAGATTTTGTAGGGGGTTGAGAGCCGTGGGGAATTTGATGGAGGGAATTGCTTTCAGCTGCCTCTGACAAAGTTGCGGTGGATGATGTAAAAGAAGCATGTGAATTTGGTTTCTGGCCCTCGATATTAGAAAAACTAAGTCTGATCAAATGAGGGGGAAAGGGAGTGCCAAATGATAGCTATGCTTATCAGAAGAATGCTTCTAGAAATTAGGGAAAAATCATAAAGAGTAATATTCTGCCAATGTTTGTGTCTGTGTCTATATGCCTAAAATTATGGACAATTTGTATCGAAACAACGAGAAGTATATGTTTTGTAAGTGAGTGATAAATCTCGTGATGGCTAATATCAATCTTGATGTCAAATGGTGAAATATGGATGAGTGTTGTATTTCATTATTACCGTGGTTTGAAATCTCGGACTAGATATTGGAACCATCTGACAATTTTCGGTATCAGAAATTGGCCATATTTGCTCGGTGATAGTAGTCTTGACCAAAAAATTTCGGTATTGAATCGACCAAATTGGCTTGGTGATATTGCTCTTGGCCAAAAAAAATTCAAATAGTAATTAAAAATGTTTAAAAAATTATTCAGATAATTATTAGGATTTTTACATTATTTTGTGAATACTTGTTGAAATTTGAATCACATTTCAACAAAAGATTTAAGTACACAACAATTGATGCAAAGGCAACATTTACATGAATATGCATAAACTAAAAATCAAAGAGATTACTTGAATAGAGATGGTAGGGTCTTCACGAATAGAAAACTCATAACACAAACAAGTATTTGATATGTTTCTGATTTGAGCTCAATATCTTCTCAGATTGTAGTGTATTTTTTTATCGGTGAACCTTATGTCCGACTACTTGGACCAAATTTAAAGATAATCTTAATTCTCATAGATCAAAATGAGATCACCAAGCAATGCCATAAACATTTTTTTGAAATCGTATCACTTTTTCAGTTGTGTTCGGTCAAATGAATTTGCTTAGGTTCTTGAGTGTACTAACCTATTTACATCCCCCGTGGGTGATCCAAAATGAAATTAATATGTATCAAGTACTTTATCACAACTTAATGATATAAGGGTTGCAATAACAAAGGATATGTCGAGTCTTTTAAGTTCCCACAATATTTTCAAATGCTCATTCATTCTCTTTGCAGCTTTCTCAACCATTCAATAGGGGTAGAAACCATACCGTGTTATTCATAATTACATATGTGTCCCTATGTTCTAAACAAATTTTGTGCATGTGTCCTTCCGTTATCCAACAGTTAAAGAAAACTGATTTTTAATTTAATGATTTAATAATAAATATGGATACTCTCTTTGATAAAAAATTATCCTCAATCCTAATCAAATCATTCGTTCTAATCATAAGCACACTCATTAATTCATACGAATGAGACTTCATGCCACCTACATCCTACCCTGAGAACAAGACTTCCGTGCCTACTAAATCCTAAACTTGAGAACAACTCTCTTTCCTCGCAACATTTTAGATTTCTCTCGCTCTCTTTTGCTCACATGTTTAATTGATTTTGATTATTTTCCTTCATTTTTTTTCAAAATATCATAGATATGGTCATAATTCTCTTTATTATTTTACTGATTTTGGACTCATTTCCTTGTAAAATTTCAAAATATAATTGCTAGGGTTATTTATAATTTTTTGCTTAAAGTGAGATATTCATTCAAATAAATGTCAAGAGACGTTATTTTTTAGTTAATGGTTATCATTTTCAGTGTAATTGACGAGAATTCTAAAATATATCCTTGATATACACCTGTTTAAGCATCGGAATACATTTTCATCAATGAGGGATCAAATATACATGTATACAACTTCTGGCACATCCTCTATGTAGTCTGTACCACTCTCAATACCAGAAAACCTAAGCCCATAAGATCAAAACAAACCTGCAAAATAGAGCATGGATTTTGTACTGAAATATGCACCTGAAATATGACACTTTTTTGCAAGAAATTTATAACCATTTAGTTTCATTCACATTTTTGTTTCATTACATTATCATTTCCATTTTTTTTTTTTTGGGGGGGGGGGGGTGTTGGAGGAAAGTGGGATTGAGGGAGAATGGTTGCAGCACGGCTAAGGCGGAAGGTGAGAGGCGGGATTGGGGGTGGCTGGGGGAGGCGAGCTGGGGCGGCGACGGCTAAGGCTCTGGCAAAGTTTACGCCGACAAGAGCACGTAGAATTTGTTCTCAAATTTGAGTCGCCCTCGCTTCCAGGGGCGGAACGGGCGGAGGCCCATACTGGGTGTGTTAAAATTCTCTTAAGCCCATATGAATTTAGGTTTTTTTTTAGCCCGATTACTAAAAGCCCACACTCAATTTCTGGAATATTAGGCCTAAGTCGCACACTGATTTTTTTTTTTCTGAAATATTACTAAAGCGCACACGAGCCCTTCTTCTTTTCCTTTTCTCACATGCGAAAATGATCTAGGGTTAGGGTTAGGGTTTTGTTCGTTGCCCTTTTGACCAGCGGGATCTCTATTGTTTAATGGAATTGTGGGGAGAGAGAAGGTTCGTCCCTGTTTCCTTTAATTAAATTCACTCCGCTTTTGCTTGCTAATTCTTTGCGATTGTCCTTTTCTTATTATGTTATGCGGTAATTGTTTTCTTTCTTTAGATTCGTTCTTATTTTGATTTCTAGGTTTTTCTCAATGTTCCTGTGAAGTCTGATTTGGGGGTTTGCGGTTAGCGTTAATGCCTGTGAGTTGATGAATTGGATTCGTAAATCGTAATGATCTGATGGTCGATTTGATTGATTATCGTGTTAGTTTGAATTTTTCATAAATTGTATCAAGTGAATGAACAAATTGGTGCTGTTCTATGTTTAGAATGGTATAAGTTTGACTAATTCAATTTGTTTCATGATTGTGCTTTGCATGCTTGATATTATTGATCAAATTCTGGATGTTGGGAATGGTTTAGGGATCTCTTTAAGATGAGCCCTTTTACCTGATGATATTGCTGCAAATTGATTTTTTTTCTTCTTCCAATCAGAGCTATCAGTTTGCTTGTTGACTTAGTGAATCTCACTGCAACATGATATAATGGAATTCTTAGTTGACGATGAACTTTTCCCTCGGTTCAATGAAAGGATTGCATGATAGTAAAATTGTCTAAGACAATTCATGGATGCTTGTATTCTGAACTGTTCTTTTATGAAGTTTATGTGGTGGGGTGTCCAGTTGCTTGGCCTAGACCTCTCGCTTATGAATTGCCTTCTTGCCTAGCACTCTAGTAGAGTCACAGTGTGTTAGCATAGGGTCTGCACCTGTTTGGATCATTGTGGTGTTTCTAATATTTTTATGAGAATAAAATAGTGTAAACCCTTTTCCTATATGTTAGATAATATACATGGTTCATTTTCAACTGATGTTATTCAATCTTTCACTTTTGATACACACTTTACCAAATTATCCTGTCAGCCGTCTATGCCTGCCTATGTTCGTGCCAAGAGTGTAATATCTTGTCATTGTCTCAGTAGCAAGAAGCTTCCATCTCCTAGTCTTTCCCTTTTAAAACTTGTTCATGCTATCTCTGCCATGTTAAGACTTCATGGGGGCTTTGTAATGATCATTGTATAAGTATTGTTGTTACCTGTTGCAACTGCAACCGTGGAAAGGACATCCTTTGCAATGAATATTGTGAAGAATCGGTTGCGTAATCGAATGGGAGATGAATGGATGAATGATCGTTTAGTTACATACATTGAGAGGGACGTGTTTGATACTATTGATAATGAGGCCATCATGAAGCGTTTCCAGAATATGGCACCTCGTAAGGAATATTAAAGTATTATTGGTACACTTTTTTTGTGTAATTATGTGTAATTATTGCTAATGCTAATGCAAGTCAAAAGTTTTTAGAAAGAATATGGCATCTTATGTGTAATTATTGTTAATGCAAATCAAAACGTTTTAGAGAGAACTATATGTTAATTTTTTAAGTTTGAATTTGTGTTTCTTATTACGTGTGTTTTTTTATTACGCCCGCCGCTGATGCATCTGTCATTGCGAGCGGAAAGGTTGCATTCACAAATAGGAGTAGTTAATTAGGATTATTTGAGGGTAATTTCATCAATAGAATATGCATATTGATTATTAAATCATTAAATTCAAAAAAATAGTTTTCTTTAACTGCTGGATAATTATACATCGTAAAATTTGTTTAAAACATAAGGACACATATGTAATTATGAATAACACATGGACGCATATGCAATAATTTTAAAACCTAAGGATATATACGCTAAAAACCCATTTAACATTTATGGCATATTAAATCAAAGTTACAATAATTAAGTGGTAAGAATTGAAAATAAGAAATATATTAAAAGATTCATATGACTTATTAAATCAAAATTACAATAATTAAGTGGTAAGGTTTGGAAAATAAGAAATATATAAAAAGATTCATAAATGCATAGGTCCATGAATTTATATTAACATGCTGACTCGCACACCTTGTTGGATGGTTGACAAAACTACAAAGAGAATGAATAAGCCTTTGGAAGGACTGTTGGAACTTAAAGGATTGGTATATCTTTTGTTACTGTCATCCTCGTATTGTCAAGCTTTGATGGAGTACTTGATACATATATATTTTCTGTTGGATCACTCATAGGGGATGTTAATAGTTCTGTACACTCAAGAACTCAAGAACCTGAGCAAATTTATTTGATTTTTTTCACGAATCGATGAATAGAACACAATTGGAAAAATGGCACAATTTTAAGAAAACGACTATGATGTTGCTTAGTGATCTCATTTGGTTCCATGAGGATCAAAGTGAGATTATCTTTAAATTTGGTCTAAGTACTTTGACGTAAGGTCCAGCATCATAGAGATACACTAGATCATGAGAGGATATTGATTTCAAACCAGAAGCATATCAAATGCTCGGTCTGTTTTATGAGTTTTCTTTTTAGTTTATGTATCGTTCATTTAAATACCTTACTGTGTATGTATCTTGTCTTTGCACCAACTGATTGTAATATTTTGTCAAAATGTGATTCAAACTCTGACAACTATTCTAAAAGATATGTCAAAATGCTACTAATTATCTTTACAAAATTTAAAATATTTTTAATTATTTTTTGATTTTTTTGGGTGGAGAGAGATATCATCAAGCCAATATGGCCAATTCTGCTACCAAAAGTTGCCGACCGATTCTGTTACCAATTCTAAGATTTCAAGCCATGCTTTTGAGGCGGGGGTAAAAAGCTGGAAGAAAGAATCAAATTTAAGAAATAGAAAACTATAAAGAATGATAAAGAATTCAATTTACTCATAAACTGCCATTGATGTGAAGCCTGCCTCACTAATTAAGAGGTTGGGTTGGGTTACAAGAGGTCCTAGGCTATGGCATTTGTTATAAAAAAAACATAAATTTACTCATAAACTTAAACTAAACAAGACTTGTTACAAGAACTTATTTATAGGCTTTTAACTTAGATTCCTAGCAACCTAAACTCCTCAAATAATTAAACTCTTCCTTTAGACAGCATTCCAAACTAAGAAACCAAAACATATAAAAAAATGTCCTATAATCCTCAATAAGTTTCGAATGATACACAGAAAAATTCCCACTAAGATAACATATAAAAAAATGTTCAATAATCCGCACCAAGTTTCGAATGATATACAGAAAAATTCCAACCAAGATAATTGCCTACTTGGCTTCCCTTGCTGAAACATTGTTCTTCTCAGGTTCTCATTTGATGCCACTTCCTACCACTGTATGTTTGGTTTATTGAGGCAAAGAATGCAGTGGGTGGAAGCAACACTATTCAATCTTGTTGTTCTTTAGAAAAATCATGGCGTGCATGGACGTTTTGCAAATTTGTCATCAATGTTATGCATGGCTAGTTCATCCTAGATTCTAAGGATCTGATAATTTCATTTCCACATAAAAGTCACACTGCAATTTGCTTTTCCTTGAGTGTTAAACATAAATAGTGATATTGAGAATGAGTATGAATGTACGATAAGCAGTAGCAGGGGAACTTGGAGGAAATGTTGGAAAGGGACATTCTTTTTGACAAAGGGGTGTTAAAAGAGTCTTGCCTCAACATATTCTATGGGAATCTCTTCTCTATCTGGGGGATGGTGGGAGTTATCTGTCTTATTATTCAAAAATAACAAGAGGAAAGAAGTAAGGAAGAAAAAGAAAAGAAAGTGACGGCACAATACTGTTAAAAAAAGTTGATTCCAAATTTCTTTAGAATCACGGCAAGTTGCAACTCCCAAATTTTAGCGACTCCTGCAGTCTGCTCTCCCTTCTCCCATTGGATGATTGCAGTGAAGAGTACTTGTATAGATTCATCAAGCTTTAAGTAAAATCCTTGTACTAGAAGAAAATTTGCGGAGTCCTTATACCTTCTTTCATCATTAAGAGGATGCTACCAATAGTGACATTTGCTGATGTCCATTACCTATAAAATTTCTTGTGAAACAAGTAAATCCGTGCAGTTTTTTTATGAAAGACCAAACTTCATGACATTGTCCTTTTTTATCATTTTGATCATAGACCACTTCTCTATCTGTATATTCTTTTCTTTTTCTCTAAATTGTACTAGGAGAGAAATCAAAATTGTTAAAGGTTATTTCAACCTCAATAGAATTAGCTCCTTTATTTAATATGTAATTATGTTTGAAGTTATAAATAAAAAAAGAAATCTACTCCTTTTTTTCTCCCTCCAATTCTCAAGTAGCATGCATCATGTTAAATGATGTTTGTATATGAATCTTCCATGTGGGAAGAGAATATTTTTGGAATTTTCGGGGCCTATTCAGAAGCAATTTTCCTATATATGAAAAGCAAACTTTTTTAAAAATGTTAGTATGCTTCCCCTCTCCCTCATTTTCTTTTCCTCTTTCTTCTTTCTTTTCTTTTTTGCTTTTTTTAAGCGGGGAGGGTGTTGTCGGGGTGGTGCAATGACAACCACTTGCTTTCCTTGGTTTAGTCTAGGGGTGGCAAATGGGTTGGGTTACGGGTATGGGTCGGGTCATATTCAGTTTGACCCGTGTATCTTTACCTCTACCCGACCCTTGAATTCATGGTTGAATGCAGTCGACCCATACCTGACCCCCGAGTTAATAGGTCAGACCTGACCGACCTGCTCTCTGTTTGCTTGTAGGTTACCCAAGCAAGCTATCATCTCCTCAAACAAATCCAAACAAGCCTCTTTCTTTCATAATCAAACAGGAGTTTAGAAGGGGCTCTCACTGAGCTTAGTTTGTGCTCAGGCAGATGAATCACAAAAATTTAGTTTTCATTACATAGGAATTACGTTTCATCTGTTTTGCTTCAAAAACCAAATATAAGAGAACATCCAAATAAAGGTGGCCTCTGAAAAAAAAAACCATGCAATGCAGCATACACACTTAACCTGTTCGCGGAAATTCCCAAGCCTCAAAAGATGGAGCTTGCACAGTCCTAACTTTGCTTCTTCCTTCAGTTGTGCCCATGAACTCCTCTACAGTCACTTTGATCCAAGAGTTTCGACAGTTGACCTCAGGAGGAGCTTGGCGAGATTGATGAGTGATGAGAGTGGTGGGAGGAGGGGGTTCAAATTTGGGAAGAGCTCGATGAGGTCCACGGGCAGTGGGAGGAGCCTTGATGACTAAAATTGTTATTGATTTGAGGAGCTCTTTGATGGGCGGCGGGAGGAGGATGACGCCGACGGGAGGATCTCCGATGATAACCTATGTGGGATAGAGATTGTGGGCTGAGGGAAACTAGGGCTCAACCGCTTAGTCGAGGAAGAAAAGAAAAGAAGAGAGAGAAGTGAGAGTTCAGTTGTTTAGGCCTTGACTTTAGAGATTTAACGAGTGGTCAGGTTAACCTGCTACTCAACCCCTTTATTAAACTGGTTACGGGTCGGTTTTAAATGGGTTGTACCTAAATAGTGCTGACCCGTACCCATATAAAGCGAGTTGGGTTTGGGTTGGGCTTTGGTTACTACCCTCAGTTCAGGCCTTGGCCATCATACTTTTTTGTCTTAAGATTGTCTGGTGATAGGAATCAATAGGTGCACCGGAACATCCCAGCTATGCTGTCCTTGTCATCTAGCCTATCCCCAACATATTATTAATATCAAATAAAAAGTAGTACATAAGAGTTCAATTCAAATGAAAATTAACAAAACCTAAAACTAGGCCTGCTACACATCATTAAAAACAAAAGAACAAAACAATGGAACAATCTTCCACCAAGTACGAGCAACAATGCAAGAAGCCCTGGATGCTAGACAACACGCAATCCGATTATCCTCTCGGTATACGTGAGTAACAACGAAGTCCATCTGAGTAAGATAACCCAAACATTTCTACCAAATAGGGCACCACCTACAAGGGACCCGAGGAGAGTGTGAACAAAGCCGCGCCATCAAGTAAGTTGAGTCACTCTCCAACCATAGTTACCTCCAATTAAAAGATCAGACATACTCAATCGCGTGGACATCAGCAACCAACTTAGCCTCGAAAGCAAAGCAAACGCCAAGGGAAATAGCAAAGCAGCCCTTGATGAAGCTTCTGCATGTACGAAAGACGCTAGCATAATCAGCAAGACTCGGGCCACCAAAAGCTGCCCCATCCGTATTGACCTTATGCCAACCTGGAAGGGGAGGGCACCAAATGACCTCCAAAATGCACGGGGCCTTAGACATACGACCATCCATTTGAAGTCTCTGCAGAGCCATGAGCTCATCAATAGAATTATGCATCGTGCCAGTCTGTGGCGAATCTGCTCTAGGATCACCTAGAGGGGGGGTGAATAGGTGATGGCTAATTTAATGGTCACTCAATGCCAAATAATGCGGAAGTAAAAACTATTATGACCTAAACAAACTATTTAAACTAAACACCACGTATAACACAAGAGTGTAGCCGAATTCCCCGTGAAGGGCTCTGGACTAACTCCTCTAGATTCCCCTAGATAAGGGTTGAGGTGCCGCGTTGGCTCTCTTGGTTAAATACAAGTGTTAGCAAACAAACCCAAGCATATACAATATGGGCATAATATATCAAGCATATAAAGATAAGACAAGTAAAAGCATGCAAGATATAAACAAGAGACAAAGAGAGAGTGAGCAATCGCAAACACAAGGGATTTGTTTCGAGGTTCGAGCACACTTGCTCTACATCCCCGCCTTCGACACACGAAGGATTTCCACTATGCTCGATCCCAATGGATCACTCCTCGGTGCTGCAACACCTACAAGTCTCGGACTCCCTAGTCCGTACACACCGCAAGCCCACCGGCTCGCCGAGGCCGCACCTCAAACAAAGAGTTCACACACGAACTCGAAACAACCGCGAACGCACTCGTCCGCCTCCTCAAGGAAACAAGAAAAGATCTCTTGGTGATCTAAACACTTTGATCACCAATAAACACTCTCACAACAAAACTCCCTATAGGGTAGATATAGCAATGGATAGCTCAAGTGTTTGTGTGAGAAAAACAAGGATGAGAATGGTGGAGGAAAACTCAAGAAATCTCTTTTTAAACACTCTTGATAAACTCTCCTTTTAATTGAAAGTATTGGCTCTAAATTTTGTGGAGAAAAACCTCTTAAAAGAATAGAAAAAACTGGCTTAAAAACTCTCCAAAAATCTTAATCAAAACAGCCCCCAAATGCCCCATTTTATAGGGCTGGAAAAACTAGCCGTTGGAGGCCTGACAGAACTGTCGGTCGACCGCCCGGTCGACCGGCCAACGGTCATATTTCAGACCGTTGTGCCATCGGTCGACCAGTCGGTCGACCGAGACCAGGATACAGAGAGCAAGTCTCTGTCCGGTCGACCGTCCGGTCAACCGGGGCCTTTCCAGAGAGCAGAGCTCTCTGGACGGTCGACCGGGTCGGTCGACCGGCCTCCTGCAAGAACTGGCGTGCACGTCTGTGCACGTCGGTCGACCGTGAAGGTCGGCCGACTTCAAGCTGCGGTCGACCGTCCCGGTCGACCGGCTGAAGCCAGGAAACAATGTTAAGGGATTAAAAACTTAGTCTTTTTGGTTGAAGTAAAATCCCATAAAATCACAGAAAATCTACAAAAATAGTTTTACCAATATACTTTGATAAACAAACATGCTTGCACAAAATCAAGGCATGTTACAAATGATTTGGACTATTTTTGTAAGTTGGAAATAATGGCTCAAATGAAAACTGTATTTTTCCAAACTTGATTTTCCAAAACTTGTTTTTCTAAAAACTTCACCAAATACAAAAAACAAGATATTTAAACTCATTTGAAGCATAGAGTGTATGGATATGATCCACTACACAAACATGGTGAAATATCTATGTTTTTGACATTAAGCACTAAACAAGGTTTTGGTTAAAACATATAAACTAGAATACCAAAAACCAAGCATGTATTTTTTAAAAGAAAATCTTTTGTAAAAACAAAACTATCAAGAGTGTGTGTATATGTACTTGAGCAATCCACCAACTATTATATCCTTTACATTTTATCTAAAAATAAAATCTTACAAAAACAAACCTAGACACAAGTCTTCATCTTCTTGAAGTCTTGTAACAGCCCCAGTTTCTAATCAACAAGATTAGGCCTACAACAACATTTATCTCCGTTAACCATAATTTGAGAAAAATTTTGGCAGCATCATCCTTAATATTCCTTTCTTTCTCACTTACAATAATCAAGATTTCGGCTCGAAGGCCTACTTATATCACCAATAATTTCGGCACCCACGGCCTACTTATCAATCACATACACCAACTCTTTACCACAAATATGTATCATGACTTGTTTCTTTCCATTGCAAACATAGTCTTTATATCAACATTTCAAGAGTTACATCCAACAATTTGCATTTCCATATTTTGCCATTAGTCCAAAATTTCCAGGCATACATACCTAAGGGATACACAACCCAGAACATAGTATCACATACAAGACAAAGGTCTTAACTGCTACAAGGATAAAATATACATCAAGTACAACTTAACATATTCTTCAATAAAGGCTCCCATAGGGTCTATCCTACACATATAAGATCATATAGCAAAACCAAAATGATACAACAATGCGTCCTGCCATCCATGACTTAGCCTTTCATTAGAGGGGTCCCTTACCTTTATCCAAACCTGAAAAGATGTAAAGAAATTCTAATGAGCTCGACAGCTCAATGAGTAAACCATATCATAGGGGATTAGTACAATGATTTCATAAGGTACACAATTAAGAAGAAGTAATATAGGGTGGTTCTTATAAACGACAGTTTGTTCAAGTTGCATTATTCGTTACAAGCTCCATACAAATATGGTCTACATGCCTACTTTACCATAGGTTGCATCTAGCAATATCAAGATACAGAGATATAAAGTATGCGCATGTGTAATGTTTTCATGGGTGAATCCACTCACATCAACTAGGTTCGTTGTATACATAAGGTGATAACTTAATTTAACACAAGCATTAACAAACATAAATGCAACTTAACAGTCAAATATGAATATCATTCAATCTGAAATGAATTTCCCCGTCTTCCACCTCCTACCGGCTCCCGCACGGCCCCTTCCTCCTTATATATATATAATATATGTAGATACATAAAGTTTCCCCGTCTTCCCCCCTCCTACCGGCTCCCGCACGGCCCCTTCCTCCTTATGTATATATATATAGATATCAATTCCCCGTCTTCCCCCCTCCTACCGGCTCCCGCACGGCCCCTTCCTCCTTACCACAAAATACATCATGCAGTGCTAATATACAATATGCACAACAAGCACTTGAAACCAATTTACGTATCATGTCCGAAATAATATGCAACAATGAAAGAAAGATTATATGTATCTGGGATTCACCCCACACCATAAGAACATCATGATCACGTCACATTCATTCCATATGAACATATGCATTATTCCATAATTTACCAATACTTAACAAAATATTGCATTGTAGAAAGGGGTATTTTCCCCGAGCACCTTATTGAACAAGGAACATGTGAATCAAGTTAATTGGTCGCCTATTGTGGAGTGTTACTCGTACAAGTTCTCGACCTTACATAATGCACCATCATAATATTGAATAGGAAAAACAGCGAATTAAGGTATCAAATTGGTTCACTTAGGCTCATTATTACGTTAGAACATATCTCTTTACACATGCATTTCACATCTAGTTAATATAGCATCACCATTACTATGCAACACCCATTGAATCTCTTTTAACATAAGCATACTTATCAAAACAGCGAATCATATAGGTTAACTACCCTTATTTGAGTTTACATAGTGAGCTAGACATGTATATTACACATTCAAATTGTCACAACATGATGTATGGGCATAAAGACTAGGTAAAACTCCTTATATTTTTATCTAGTATGAATATGTCACAAAAACAATAGCCACTACCCAAGAACAGAGATTTCTACCCTTGAGAGTCATCTACAAAATTTCAAATTATTATTTTTCAACTTTGGATCAAGGATTTTAACCCTAAGAGTTAGGTTTACTCACAAAGTTACCAAACTCTGGAACAGAGGATTGGGCGACAAGGGAAAGCTGATTTAGGCTGCCAGAACTTCTCTACGACTTGTCAGGAAGCTCCTCCTCCAAAATCAGCCCTCTCCTCCCTGGAATTGCCGCGGAATCCCAAATATTGCCGCGGCTCCGCGGCAAAGTGGCAGAGTCCCGCGTGCAGTCGCGGCTCTGCCTGCTGTGAGCCTGAGCTCCTGACTTCCCTCCTGTGGATTTTTGCTTCAGAGCTAATAGGCGTAGAGATTTGGGCTAGAAGAGGTTGCTCTAGCTTCAACTCTTAGATTTTCTAAGGATGAGGTGAAATGGGCGAATTTTTGGCTTCAATTTCTTCTCACTAACAAGGAAAATTTTCAGAATTTGGGAGAATTCTCTCCAGAATTTTGAGTGAAGAAGGTGAAGAGGCAAGCTTGGTCAACCCCTTGGAATTGCAAGACTTAGGTGGTGCATTCTCATGATGCCACAAGGCCAAGGGCTCTCTCTCAAGGTGCCACATGGAAGCCCAACTTCCAAAGGTCATTAGCCCACTTAATCCCTCCCTTTAATACACACTTACCTCTAAAAAGGTTATTAGGATAAGCATGATGATTACATAACATTAGCCCCTTTTATTTTCCCCCTAATACATACTTACACTAAAAAGTTATTAGGATAAGCTTGGTGATTAAGGGGGGTATGATGGATTAGGTTAACATTTTCTTTTACCATTACCTAAGTCATAATTTGCCCAAAATACATGCACATGAGTACATGTTAAACATTTTTGGTCACCCCAAAAATCAAATAATTAAACAAAAACATTTAAAAGGGAAAGTGGGTCTATAAGTTAAGTTTAATTTGTTGACATAAAATTATGGGGTGACTACTTCTTTAACCAAACTTCTTAATATTTAAATTGAGGGGAAATTATGTACCATAAAAATTTGGTTGTTACAAGTCTTCACTTGAAGTCTTCTCATCTTCTTGACTTGGTCCAAACACGATCCAATGGCTCTTGGATCAAACCGTGCTAGCTCTAAAACTTGACTTTAAATCCTTTGTTGAAGCTATGCACCTACTAAGATCTTGATCATAAATCTGTCACTAATTAAACACAAGATCATTAGTACTATAACTACATGAGTTAATCATCATCAAAACTAGAGTGATGGGCCTTTGGGCCAACATCTGCCTCATGAATGGATTGCCAAACCAAAGCGAGAGCCTCACTAAAAATAGCCCCGCGTCCCCCCAATGTAGCATGATGCGTAGCAACCTTACTACCCAAAGAATGAAAACAATGTCAGCCCGCTAAAGAGATCAAAGCTGAGTATTGCATGAGATTCTCATCGCCTCCCTCCAAAGATTCAGAACCGACCATCCAGGTAGAGACGATGTCCAAAAGCAGAGGACACTGCATCCCTCAAATCCCGCACAAAAGGATACTTTTAAAAAGAGGTGCTGCAAATCTTCATCCGCAGCAGAACAAAGTCGACAACAGAAAGAGAAAATGAAGCCCCGAGCAGACAAAGCAATGTCAGTAAACAGCTTGTGTAGAACATGCCAAGAGAGGATGAAACGCAAATGAAAGATATAATCGCCCAAATTTGCTTCCCCCAACTGCTAGGAACACTGGACTCCTAATAAAAGTGTAAGCTGTTGCACGTGAGACTTCAACATCCAAAGAAAGAGTTCAAACTCGAGAATCAGATTTGGGCTCACCATAATCCCTGCAAGGACTAAAAATGAGAAACAAAAAGACATGAGGAGATCCCATCAATCAGAATTTGAGTAAGCATCGCCCGATTGAGCCTGCAACGGGGGCTGCGATGCAGAGTGTTCCCCAACCTATCAATCGTCGGAGTCCCCAACTAGTTAGCCATCTAAAAATGGACCTTGGAGTGATGACCAACCAACCATCTGGACTCAAGTAACAAAATTGCATAAAGGGGCTTCAAGCCTACCCAAACAGAGGAAGAAATATACCAAGTTTGCGGTCTATGATCCTGAGTAAAATAGTGGGCACGTAGGTAGGTGAAAATCATAGAATCCTCAGTCATCATGCGCCAGACGAGCTTTTTCAGCATCGCCTCGTTAAGGACACTAAGGTCTTTAACACCAAGATCACCCTTCTCCTTTGGCATACAATAAGAATCTCAAGCCACCTGAATGGTCTTTCGATGATGAGTCGACTTGTCCAAAAGAAGTTCTTGATTGCTGCATTTAGCATAGGCTTGGCCATCATATTTTATTCTAGTTGTGAAGAGGCACAAAAGATTGTATTACACACAGTGTTAATCCCATTTCATCATTAAATGATTATTATAGAAAATATATATTTTCATCAACTATCACTTATCTTACAATATTGCTCACCCTTGTTGAATGAAAAGAAGCGCTTTTGCTGCCTTTTTTCCTCTTTTTGTTTGGTCTGCGTCCAAGATGTGAGTGTTTCCAAATCTTCAGCTTTCCCATATTCATTGTCAACAAATTCCCTAAGTTTTTGGAGAGATGAAGAGTCTTCATTTGGAGATTCCTAAAATCATAATTTCCACCATAAAAAAAGGAGGAAGGTTTTGTGAGTAGTTTAGTAGGGATGGTGCACATGGTGCACATGCGACCATTTATAATTGATTGAAGAATGAGTCACAAGGATTTATGTATATTTGGAGGTGGGAATGATTGCTTTGGTACCAAAATTGTTGGTTCATACAAAAGTGTCAGTGGATAAAGAACAAGATTAAGGTGAAAAAAGAATCAAGTGGAATTAGGAGAAATAAATGAAAGGAGTTTTTGTTATTATGGACTTGTTAAAAATTTTATTTTTAAAGATGTGGTTAATGAGAAGATTTAGACTATGAAAAGTAAAGAGTTGGTGAGTCCTCTCTCTATACTCTTATTTACGAACAAATACAATTACAACTTATAATACAAGTATGACTCCTGTAACTCCTAATTAGGTAATTACAATTGATTCCTAATTAGATAACTATAATAGATACGATAAAGTCTATTTCTACTTCTATCCCGATTTTACTCCTAATATAACTCATATACCACTCTTTATACAAATCATATTTTCTAACAGTTCCCCTCAAGCTGGAGCATATACATCATGCCTAGATCGTCACAAATAAAATTAACTCGTGTCTTCCCAAGAGACTTTGTGAGTAGATCTGCCAACTGATGATCGGATGAAACATGTCGAGGTTGAATAATCTTCTCTTCTATCTTCTGCCGTACCAAATGATAATCCACTTCAATATGTTTTGTGTGCTCGTGAAATACTGAATTTTTAGCTATGTGAACAACATTCTAATCATCTCAGTATAACTCTGGAGCAAAACCAAACTCAGTCAATAAGTCCCTGACCCAAATCAATAAAATATTAGTAACATTTGCCATCACACGATACCTGACTCCACACTAGATCGTCACACCACATTCTGCTTCTTACTTTTTCATGACACAAGATTTCCTATAAGGAAAACGCAAAAGTCTGTGGTAGATCATATGTCAATGGGTGATGCTGCCAAATCAGCATATGTGAAATCAGTAATTCTGGTGTGTCCACATCCAAATATGGAAGCCCTTTGCCAGAAGTCTTTTTAGTATTTGAGAATCTGCACTATTGCATCCCCATGAGTGGTCCTTGGTGCTGAAAGAAACTAACTCACAATACAGAAGAAATGCAATATCAGGTTTAGTTACGTTTAGGTATTTCAACTTACTCATTAACCTTTGATTCGTGCCAGGATCATCTAAGATCTCCCCCTGATCTGATAGCAGCTTTGACATTAGGTTCCATTGGTGCATCAATAGCTCTGCCCTTAACATACCTACATCAGCTAATATATCAATCACATACTTTCTCTGTAAAAGAGTATTTCCCTTCCTGGACCTAACTATTTGAATGCTAAGAAGTACCGCAAAGATCCAAGATCTTTTATCTGTAAATGCTCATGCAAGTAGTACTTCAGATCTGTAATCTTCTGCGCATCTCACCAATGATAATGATCATTCACATACATTATATTCCTTTGATGTTGTCACCAAAACACAAAGTGATCCTTCTGAGAATGAGAAAGACCAAAAGCCCTAACAATAGAGGCAAATTGCTCAAACTAAGTTCTCGGTGATTGCTTCATTCATACAAAGACTTTTCAGTCTACACCTTTTTTTATTCCCCTTAAGCAACAAAATCAGGTGGTTGTTCCATGTAAAATTTCTCGTTTGGAACACCATCAAGAAAAACATTCTTGGCATCTAACTGATGGAGGGGCCAGTGAAAAGTGACACTCAAAGAGATAAGAATCCGTACAGATGTCAGCTTTTTAACTGGCATGGTGTCCTGATAATTCATGCCATACACCTGAGAATAACTTTTGGCAACCAGACAGACCTTCAATCGAGCCAGGGACTATCGAGATTTAGCTTCACAGTGTACACTCATCAACATCCAACTGGCTTCTTACTTTGTGGAAGAATAATAAGATCTCAGATTTCATTCTGTTCTAATCCATCATTTCTTCTTTCATGACATCCTTCCAACTTAGGATAAATAGGGTTTTGATATAGACTTGGGAATAAAATATGAGTCCAAAGAAGAAATAAAGGTATGAAAGGAAAGAGAGACAAGTATGAATAAGATACAAAGCGAGAGAGTAAGATATGCAAATGCGTTTACACTTACGAAGGGCAATAGGAAGATGATCATGAGAGACAACTAGAGGGTAATGTAGATGTATCTCACTAGTTTGTGTTCCGAAAATTAGAATAACAGAATATATTGGCACATGTGTAATAGAAGCATGTTTTGTGAAGTCTCTAATTGATTCTCCAAACCGGTGAGGGGTTTTTGATTCTTCATGTATATGTGGTAATGTACCCAGATCTATATCAATCGATGATGGAGTATATGCACGACTGGTGGATCATGAACAAGGAAAAACATGTTGTACTCGAACTCTTTACAAAATTGTATTTAGAATCAAAAAATGGGACATCAGCTGAAACAAGCGATCCACTGAATGACAACACCACCTTGTGTCTGAGAATACCCAAGAAAAATACATTTGAGAGCACGAGAATCCTGTTTAGTTTTATGAGGATCATTGTTTTGAACAATACACGTGCACCCAAAAATCTTTGGTGGTATGAAGACCAAATTATTTTGAGGACATAAAATCAAATATGAGATTTGATTTTGCAAAACAGAAGAAAGAATTCGATTAATTAAATAACATGTAAGAACTGCATAACTCCAGAAATATATAGGAACTTTCCTATGAATAAACAATGTGCGAGTAGTTTCAAGGAAATGACAATTTTTATGTTCATTGACATCATTTTGTTGAGGAACGTATGCACATGAGGGTTCATAAATAATGCCATGTTTAGTTATAAAATTTATGAAAAATGAAATAATGCCATGTTTAGTCATAAATTTTTGAAAAATGAATTAAAATACTCCTTAGCATTATCAAATCTTAAGATTTTTCACATAAGTGTTAAATTGAGTTTTAATCTCAGAAGAAAATTTTGAAATATAAAAAAGATCTCAAAATGAGATTTCATGAGATAAAAGCCCAAGTAACACGCGAGTAATCATCCACAAAATAATGAAATACTGAAAATCAAGTTTGAATTTTATTGAACATGGACTCTATACATCTGAATGAATCAAATCAAATGGGTGATGAGCTCGTTTATTGACTGTACTTGGGTAAGACATTCAATGATGTTTTTTTAGTTGACAAGATTCACATTCTAAAGACTCAGATTGATTAGGCTTAGGAATTAAAACTTTTAAAATTGATAGAGAGGAATGACCTAACCGACAATGATGATCAAAAAGGGAAACATGGAGCATGCCACTGATTTGGAGATAAAGTCCAAGTAATATAACTCGTTTTCTCATGTCTGATGCCAATCATCTTCGTCGTTCCAAGTTCATGAAATTCACAAAACGTGGGATAATATTTTACTGAATAATTAACGCTCTAGTAATCTTACTAACTGGCTATGTAGCACGGACCCTCCTATCATGGGAGCCGTGTCATGTCCGACACGTGTCGTGTATTTTTAAGAATTCATCACGTGTCCGCATGTCGTGTCCATTTCAATGTTGTCATGTTCGTACAACATAACTAACTGGTAGTAAATTGAAAGAAAAGTTTGGAACATAAAGTACAAATGATACAGATAGAAAAGATGTCGCATTAGCAATTCCTGTATTGGACAGAAGAAGTAGAACCATTGGCTAATGTAATAGAGGAAAAAGAACATGCAGAATAATAGAGGACACAAAACTTTTGTTCCCAATTATGTGATCAGAAGCCCCTGAATCTATAACTCAAGTAGGAGAAGATGATGTGAGATAATATGTGGTGTCTGTGCCAAAATAGTTGCGGAGGAAGAAGATGATATCTGGACAGTTTGAAATCACTGGAACATTTGAAACTGTTGAAATTGCTGAGTAAATTGTTTAGAAGATGGCATCTAGGCGACCTCAAACTGCTGAAACATCTGAAATTGTTGAAATTGTTAAAACATTTGAAACTGCTAGCGTGTGTACTCGTCTTCTGTCATACTTCTGAATTCTTTTCTGAAACTAATCCTCCCTTAGGAGCTAAACACGCCAAAATATCCAAGCAAATGATCCTATTTGGGATTTAAACACGCCAATATACCCAAGCAAATGATCTTTCCTCGAGATCTAAACACCCAACAAATAACCTCACTCGAGATTTAAAACAACTCTTATAAAATCACCAAACTAAGTATTTAGAAGGAATACATAGTTCGAAAAGAGAATAACCTAACAAACACCTAACCTCTCTTTTTTTCTTAATACTATTCACGTGAACAATAAAGTATTCTTTTTTTTTTTTTTAAAACAGATTCAAATCAGATTTGAAAAATAAGAAAAGAAAAGAAAAGAAAAAATAAAAGAAGAAGAGGGAGAAAATGCCAATGATGATTTTTTGATGGCAAGTGGTGATGATGACAACAAAGGTTGTGAAGGATTAAGATTGTAAGGCTCTGATACCATGATAATATTTAAACTATGAAAATTATAGAGTTGATGAGTTCTCTCTTTATACTCTTATTTATAGGCAAATACAATTACAACTCATAATACAGGTAGGACTCCTATAAGTGGTAACTATCATTATAGATACAAGAAAGTATAATTTCCTCTTATTTCTATTTTGCTCCTATTACAACTCATATACCACTCCTTATACATATCATATTTCCTAACAGTTAACAAGAATTTGTCTTGCTTTTGCTAGGAGGATATTCTGGCTCGTGTTGCCTTACTACTACCCACCTCTATGTATAATGGTTCCTACCAGCTAGGGTAACTCTAGTTGGAATTTCTTCCATGCATGTCCTCCCTGACCTAGCTACTACTAGCCCACTCTTTTTGACATTTTACTCTTACACATGTTATATGATTCAATTCTAGAAATTACAAATTACCCTTTTATCTTTTACTTTAAAATGTTCATCACCATCAATGAACAAGTTGTTGATAGTTTCACCAAAGCCCTATCAACTCAAAAGTTTGTTCATTTCCGAAGATAACTAGAAATTACAATTAAGAAGGGGTGTTAAAGTAAAAGATACTAATTTGTAATTTCTAGAATTGAATCATGTAATATGTGTAAGAGTAAAATGTCAAAAAGAGCAGGCAATAGCTAGGCTAGGCTAGGTAGGAATGTGACTCATGTCATGGAAGAAAAAATTAACTTGAATTACTCTAATTTGTAGGAACCGTTATAAATAGAGGTGAGTTAGCAAGGCAACACAAGCTAGAATATCCTTCCGGCAAAGGCAAGACAAATTCTTGTAAAACCCCTCTCTCACACATGTTAGTCATTGAGTATTTATTATCAGGATTGCGAAAATACTGTCTGCGTAAGTTAATTATATCATGGAGCTGATTCCAAATAAAATTTTTATATTTGGAGTTAACTAACCGCATAGGTCTAGTTGGCGCAGATAAACTATGATTTGGGCAACTCAGCCATTTGCTCCTCCACTGATGAGGGTATTTCTGCCTTGATTTTATCCTGTTGGACAAGGTGACTCGTTCAATCTGTCCATATGATGAAGCTTCATATATATTAAAAATTATTCTTCTGCTCTCAAAATTGAACCTATTGCCAGTAAATAGTCAACAATCTGAGGACAGCCTGCTGGAGGGGAGGAAGAAAGTACAGTTAAAATGCCCTTCTTTGTTTAGGTTGCACATATGTTCTTCGAATATAACTCTGAATCTTCTTCAAAAGTTCTCGCCAGTGTTCTAACATTTCTCTATCATAATCCATTGTTCCTATGTCTGGCATCACTTTGGCTTAGTAAACCTCAATTGAATTGGGATGGTGTAGTAAGAATTACTTGACCTATCCTTCTCTACCATATTTTTAAAATTTGAGGGTATAGTAAAAGGTACTTTTAGGTGTTCTCCTATTAAAGCTGCATCTAGAAGGTACTGAAAAATGTTAGCAAATCGAATGGGTGCAACTGCAAACCTTGTACTCAAATAAGCTAATTTAGACATCTAAGTTATACACTCTTTTCTTCTTCTTCGTTTGCTCCCATTGTGCTCTTCTCATTGTCTTTCGACTGCTGTCCTATTTCTGATTACTGTAATTTGGCAGATGCATGCCAAGGGATCTCGACATATTGCTGCAGTTTCGAGGCTGAAAGAAAGGGAGTCATCAAGACAGGAGGAGTTGAACAAAAGAATAGCCTTATCTTCTGATTCTGTCACTGCCTTTAATAGTACTCGAACTGAACAAATAAAAGGAACTAAAGTGCACAATCAGCCACTGATTGAACAGACACGAAAGGCCATTCTGGAGACACAGTGCAAGATGTCATGGGATCAAGTTGGAAGACTTGGTTCATCTGGGAAAAAACAAAATTCCAATCCTCCTCTTTGTGATTCAAAAGTTTCTAGCACAAATCATGTTATAGAACCATCCAATGAAACAAGATTTGAAGAGCCTCCAGAAAGTAGAGAAATGAAAAGTGTGGTTGTTACTGAAGCTGCTGGTAAGATGCTTGCAGATTGGAATGACGAACTACACAAGCGTCAAGAGAAAGAGCTCAAATTTACTGCGGCTGGTTGGAAGCGTGATGGATTTGGAAAGTGGTACAAGGATGAAAATGCAAGTACCCGTCTTTCCTCATTTAGTGAAATCTAGGCACATGAATTTTCGGAAGGCAGTCATATATTTTTGTCACGTGCATATATTGCTAATTTGCTCTATTATCAGCATTTCTACTATTATACAGTTTATGGGTGGCAACAAGGCCAAATTACCCATTAGTTCCAAATGATATGACCGATATTTTTCCACCATATTGTATTGGAAGAGTCTAAAAATAACGTAATATTAGCTGTTTCAACTTTTATTTAGAACAATCTTTAATGTATATAATATTGACAGAATATAATGAAAAGAACTAAACACAAATGAACATGAAAACCTCAGTTCTTTCCAATTAATTTTAATGAAAAATCTAAAGAAATATTTGATTTGGATAATCTAGAATCCGAAGCCGAATTTGACTGAGTCTGTTGATTGTTGGGTTTGGATCTGCAAATGGATCCTGGATGTGGGTTTTGATCCCCAAATGGATCATTCATATCCCAAGAAGCATAGACATGGAGATGGGATACAGTACGATTCAAACACGGACACGTGATACGGAAATTCTTTAATGATTAGCACATAGGGACATGGCAATGTGACACTAGGATATATAGAGAATATATAGAAATGATAAGTGGAAGTGAATATATGCATGCATGCATACATATATACATAAGATATACCCATGCATTAAAAGGTCCAGGCATGTGTGAGCATTAGGCGTTTCATCCTCCTTTTATGCCAGTTTCCTTCCCCTCACTATGGCGGGGTTCCTTTACCTCACTATGGGGGCTATGCTGTAAACCTACAACCCTTTCTTAAAAAAAGGTCCATGCATCTAATTATATAATAACATTCGATGATAGCATGTATGCTAAGATTTTAAACTATTATACATTTTTATGACTTTGCAGAGGCTCTTCAACTTTGTATAGAGCAGCTCAGTATATTTCACATATTTATCGAAACTTGAAAGATATTTAAATTTATTAATGCTTTGTGCAAATCAATATTTTGACACGTTTTTCCACTATGGTCTTTGATATATACATGAAGCTTAATAAATATATCAAATATATAATGATAAGAAAATTGTATGCTAACTGTAAGACACATGCCAAAGAAGTTAAAACAAATATCCTAAATAAAAATTATAGTATCTAATTAGCAACATTTTAGAATTGTCCAAAAAGAAGCTCGGTGTCGACATGGGTGTCCGAGTGTTTGATATGGCTATGATTCCATGGTAGAAGTGTCCGTGCTACATTGTTCATATCCATCATGAAATTCTATGTAGCTCTTGTAGGATCCGATCTGAATTTGATCTGTTGCGAGAAATGTCAGATCATAGCTTGAAAGGGTTTATTGAATGGTTGCTGATCTCACTTGTCGTTGTGTCTGGCTTGGTCTCACTCCCTCACCTGCCCATCATATTGGCTCGGCTTAGTTCATCCATCGAGTGATTTCTTCTGCCTTTCTATGGAACAATCGACGAACTACTTGTGTCTGGTTAACTTTTTTTTTTTTTACTTGTAACTAAATTCCTTTTATGACTATGTATCATTGTCCTTTCGTCTAGGATGTCCAATTAAAGACAATTATGATGATATTTCATGGTATCACCTAAGAGTAGAACACAAGTGTCCTTTGGAACTTAGATAAGATTCTGGCTTCAAGTTATGGAGAATTAAAGCTATTAAAGAAACTCGTGTTAACTGTCATATATATTTTTGCAACATCAGTGGGAATCTAAAATCTTCTGTAAATCTATTTTACAGGTTGAATTTGACTCTGATGAAGAAGACCCAAATGATTCTCCTAATTAGAAGCAAAATAAGGTATCAGATTAGCGGCAGCCCTCTATTATGCACAGCAAGTCAAATTGAAAGAGGCCTTGAGGTTGTTGAACATCTGTTTTATATGGATCTTTCTGCTGCTTATCCGTGGTAGCTGGTAAACACGGGAACTTTTGAAGGTGGCAGTGTCATGTTTTTTGTTTAGGTTCAAAATTCAGAAACATTTTCCAAATGTGACTCCTCAGATGATCTGATCTCGCATTTTACTTTATCTGTACTTTATTTCTTGTTAGCTTCAACAGATCAATAGGCAGTTTGGTTCAAATGGATGTTGTTATACTGAAAATTGAACAGAATTTACAATTTTACCTCTGAACATTGTCCTTTTATGTGCCAGTAAATAATTTTTCTTTCCATTCCCTGTTCTTTGAGTTCTTTATTACTTCATGATTGGGGGACTCACAGTTTTCACAATCCTTGTTTGACTGTGGAGAGACGTGCCCGTCTTAGACCCTATATGAAACAACAAAATCATGATATTGGTAACTTATCGACTGTTGATTACTATAGCGAACCAAACAGCCATTGTATATTAGTTTGTTCCAAACTGATATAGGATTTGAGTCTTTTAATGCAAAATATAATTAATAAAGACCCATGCAATGCAACACTATAATTGTTTTATGTGGCCATTGAAATGCAACAACCACAATAAGCTTAGTAGGTTACTTAATATAATGCCTAAAGGTCAAGGGTCAGCAAGGTTCTCTATGGAGGATAATATTCTAACTAGAGAGCACCTAAAACACAGTATTTTTTTTTTTATATTTAAGGGTAGTGGTTGGATTAAGTATTATCCACTTGATTATTTGACCATAATGATTAATTGCTGATTTGGACTTTTAAATTAGAAATCCCTGATGAAATAGAATGGGTATGGACCAATACACTCACCTACAGATGAGACTGGATCTAGATTTCTTACACACATATATATAAAGGTTCATCTCTTTATATTTATTTTAAAAAAATACTTTCAAATGGACTCAGTCTTCACAGAATTAATTAAGCTTCCCTTACCAAGTAGAAGATTCTTGGGTTGTCTTACATACAGTAGAGCATGTGGTGGGCTTTGAGACATGTTAGACCATAGTGCACTTTTTATGGGTTAGAGTGGACTACCATTAGATGATGGATATCGTTTCTAGGGCTCTTTCAGAGCAATGTATAATATCTTGAAGGAGTTAGACATGCCTTGCTTGTTTCTCTTATTGTTTCGAGCAAGAAATGAACACAATGCAGTAAAATATGACAGAGAGAAGAAGAGAGATAGGGACATGTTTCTTTTGAAATCTTTGTTATCATCTTACATTGTGGGTGAAACCTCTAACACTGAGTGGCTTGTTGAACTGTTGAATCAGGGTTCAAAGACTCGGCCGAGTTAGAGATGACTTGGCGGGTGCCGCGACGAGAACGCGCCGCGATACAGCTTGGGCTCTGATTTTCTATTGACTCGGGGTCGACTCGGGCTCGACTCGGTCAACTCGGCCGAGCCTGATATGACTCGGGTTGACTCAGCTGAGTCGACCTAGTCGAGGCCTAGTCGGTCCCGAATCAGTCTAGGCTACTGCGGCGACTTAAAATGGGGGAAAAAAAACCAGATATGAGACTGAGAGTTCCCCTCTTCCTTCGCCCTTGCCCGTGAGCCCTCTGTCGCTGTTGCCATTCGCCTCTTCTCTCGCCGGCGAGACCGCTGTCGTCATCGACGCCCTTCTTCAGGTAAATTCGTCTCTGTCTCACTCCCTCTCTCCAGATCTCTTTCTCTGCCGATCTCTCTCCCCCTCTCTGATCTCTCTCTCTCTCTTTGTTTCTCACTCTCCCTCTCTATATAAGATATTTATTTTAATTTAATATTATAATATAATATAAAGTAGATATTTAGTTTAATTTAAATTAATCTATCTTAAGATATTAATTTAATTTAATATAAAGTTAATTAAATTTAAATTAAGTAGATATGATTTAATTTAATTTAGTTTAAAGGTATAGATGTAGGTTTAAAAATTAATTTAATTTAAAGATATAGATTTAAAATTTATTTTAATTTAAAAAGATCTTGTTTTTAAATTTAATTAGATATTATTTCAATTTAATAGATCTCGTTTTTAAATATATCTTTGTTTTTTAAATTTAATCTATAGATCTAGTTTTTAATAAATCTGATTATAAATTTAATTAGATATGATTTAATTTAGTTTGATTCAAGAGTGTGTGTGTATGAGAGACTGAAACTTATAATTTGATTTTCGTAATTTTTAAATAGATCTCTTTAATTTTTAAAAGAATTGGCCCTTACATGTTTTCATCGAAACAGAAAACAATCAAAAGCATGTTTTCATCGGACATATTCAAAAATGTTGAAAAAATCATTTCAAACTTCTTTTTCAATGAAGGTATTCGTCGTAGTGAGGAAAATAGAAGTGTAAGAGAAACAGATGATGATGGTGAAGATATGAGGGTTTTATCTAGTCTAGTAGTGATGATAATGACAATGATGATGATGACGATGACGACGATGCTGGCGATGAGGACAATAATGGGAGCAACAATGGTGCTGATGAAGGGATTTATAGTCTTGAAGACTATATGCAGGGGGAGTTTGACATCATCAGGCCAACATTATAGTGTGGGATATGGTTATGGTTACAGACTACAACTTGAGAGATCTGCAAGTACTAGTACCAGTTTCTCTACTTATCGCAGGGATAATTACGATGATTTTATGCCTCATTGCAATTTAATGTGAAAGTGACTATATTATGCACTTATTTTTGAATGTATTTAGTGGAGTTGATTATATTATGCATGTATTTTGATATGTTTTTACTGACGATGCATGTATTTATGCATTCTCTTTATCATTAGTGTGCTAGTGATATGTTTTGAACATGTGATACATAAATATTTATGTTTATATATATATTTTAAAATTTGTCGTGATTTTTTCAGACTTTTTTGAGTTTTCTATGTAGCATTTTTCGTGTATCGCTCGTGACTGATCCGTGACGCCGCAGCCGATGCGTCTCACCGCCCGCCGAGTCGACAACCGAGACCGTGACTTTGAGCCATGTGTTGAATAGGTGGGATTTGGCAAACCATGCAAAATGTTATTTTCTTCTTGATTTTTTTTGGCATGTTATGGTGATGTTATTGATCTTAGAATTGCTTTGGAGACCACAACAAAAAATTCAAAAACTGTGTCCAAATTCTTTCGCAGCCTAATTTCATCATTTCTTTATTGTTCCAAAGCCTGGTTTAGTGATTATTTCAAGTCCTTATTGCAACTGCTTTTCCTGCAGGGTTGCACCTGTGGCAGGTTTTTGCTAGAAGCCCTTTTGCCTCAGTTACAACATTTCTGCCTCGTGCCCGTCATCTTCAAGTAACTTCTCGAACAAATATGCACAATTTAGGATTCTGCTTCCTATATCTTGTATATATGATGAGGTTTCCATGCAACCTATGTAAAATTGCACAGCTTTTGTAAGAGAGTTTTCATTGCCCTTCTTTTTTACCAGACAAATATCTGATCAACGTTAATTACATTGTTCTATCAAGAAAGATAGCTCCTGAGAGCAGGTAGATCCCTCTCAAATTTGAACTCTTTCATTTAGAATTGACATTTTCGGTGCAAATCCACCATCTAGTTGTCACCTTCAAGCCATAGGTGCGACAGTTTGTGGCACTTCCCATTTTTTTTTCTTTCTTGTGTAATGCACGAGGAGTTTCCGGTTATATGTGCAGTTTCTTGTGTTGGCAACTTAGTGCTCTTCTTCTCTTTCTTTTACCAAAAATATGTGGAGAGCTTTTATGTTGGTTATCCTTTATCCTTGCTCTTGAGAATGAGAAGATGATGTTTTTGAAGCTTGAACTCCTTCATCTCCTGTCATCATCATTCTGTCAATCTGAATGAAGATTGCCACTCACCTGAATGTGTTGATTAGTTCTTTGCTTTCCCTTCTTGTTGTGTGATTTATCTGTCATCAAGATTCCTGCTGGAAAGATAATTCTGACGGACATAACGACGTATGACCGCACATTTACTGTCATCCCATTTATTTGTGTAACTAAGAGTACATAATGTGATTGAGTTAATTTTTTTTTAAATGTAGTTTTCTTTAGTTAAGTCTCTTTAACTAACTCCAAAAACCAATTGAGGTCTGCTTGGTTATTTTTCATGGTTTAGTGAACTGTAATTAGACACAATGAAAAGTTAACCCAAATCCAAACTGCTGTTTAGAAAAATCCTGACTCCAAAACATAAAAGGAAAAAAAATAAGTAAATAGAGTTTGAGATAACTCCAATTTGACTCCAGGCTAGCCTTTATAAGGGAAAAAGGAGAAAAATAAGCAGAGGAGAAGCAGCTATTAATCAATAATTCTCATGTTGTGCTTAGGAAATCCATATCCCAAGTATACACTTGAATATAGATAAACTTTCTAAACAATTGCTTGAGACTTGTAAAGGATAAAAATGATACCAATTTGGTATTTGACCAATTCTTCAAACATCCATGAGATTCTAAGACCAAAATATTTTGATGATAACCAATTGCATCTTAAATGTTTCTCTCTTCACAACTAAAACCAACAACACAAGTAAACCTTAGAAAATTTTCAAGTTGTTGCCATCCTCTTTGCATGCATCCAAGTCAAAAGATCATGCAGATAAGCCTTGGCTGAGTCCACAAGAACAGCTGTCAACAATGAAGGTAGAGGAAAGCTCTCACTCTTAGCACATTAGTAATCTAATGGCAACAAGAACATGTTTAGATATTTTTATGTGTTAATTTGTTGGCTCATTGATTTTTGCCACCCACACGTTTTGGGAGGAACTTCTGTATTTAATCATTCAGCTCGTGTGCGCGAGACTTGTGTGGTTCTGAAAGGATTTGAGCTCGAATTTTTTCCGCTCAAATACCAACATCCGACATTCAAATAAAAGATCCACTTCGTTGAATTTGATCTATATTATTTAAAGTAACTAAATATAAAAAAATCAAATGTTTTGAATACTTTTTGCCTATCCATCAAGCGGCGCAAAATGAACGGCCGAAAGTAGTGAGTTGGTTAGATTTATGTCCTTAGACATACAAATTCTCGATCTGGCCATTTGATTATGATCTAAACATTTAAAATCCTCACAAATCAATTTTTGTTAGGTTTCAAATGTTCTACATCGTGAAACTAACCAACTCACTGTTTAACTCACTGTTTATGCCCTCCATTTTCCCCTTACTTGATGGATGGATAGAAAGTATTCAAAACACTTAATTTTTGATTTATAAATACTTGAAATAATATAGATTAACTTTAAAGGAATGGATCTTGTATTCGAGTGGAAAAGATTCATGCTCGAATCCTTCCGGAACTACACAAGTCTCTCTTTATATATAAAATAATTTTCATTGTTTTTTTCTTGCTAGCTACACTTTTATATGAGTTACTAAAGCTTGTACAGCTCCTGATCAGTTTCTCTCTCTTGTTTTTTTAGTGAACAGTGATGATATTGGTTTTGGTGTCTCTGTTGCGTAGGACTTCTCTTAGCTCTCTTGCACAAGCTAATGCACGCATGTGTGCGTGGAAACTTTAAAAATGCTAATTAATTTTATAGTATTAAGAAGAATTGCATTTAAACTCGTGGCTTAACTTTATTAACCAAATCTTCAACTTAGCGGCATGTGGTTGGAGCTACACCTCCAATAGACCATCGGAGTTTGAATACATGCAGTTGTTATTCATGTAGTTAGAACATTAACTTATGTGTTTGGTTAAACAACTCACAGTTGTAGTTCCAACTACAAGAGATAAAGAACAGTTGTTTAGTTTAATGCATAATGAAGTTGCGGTTCACGGGAGTTAAATGAAACTGTTGTGGCACCCTCATTTATTATAATCCAACTGCTGTAGTTGGAACTACAACCAATATGTTCGCAGTTCCAACTACAACAAAAATAAAACCTAAAAAGTGACTCTAACTATTGTACCTAGAACTATATGTAATTTCAACTACATCAAAATAAACAATTAAGTTGTTATCTTCGTAGTTGGAGCTACACATAGCTCTAATTATAGTCAACCAAACAACCAGTTCGATGCACACATTCTTGTCCGTGCGTACGGAACAATAGAATGTACGTCATATTTTTAGGAACTTCTTACCAGTAACCCTAGTTCAAGACGGTCAGTGCAGAAGAATCTATCGTTAAAGAGTACTCGAGCTCTTATGGTGGGAATTTCCCATTTTTGGAACGTGTGCACAGGTCAGAAACTCAAAAGATGCAGTTATATTTCTCCACCATAAACAGTCTCTAAATTCAGCGAATAATTCATGTTTTTACTATGAATTCAGTGAATATTTTTCCACTATAGTTTTACTATGAAGCAAAGTGGATATTCATGTACTTCGAACCACAACTTGCGTTGGACAACACTTTTTAACAAAAGTAAGAAGCGTAGAGATCCATTGCAGTTCGTGGAGTCTCTCGTTAGCAGGACTAATTGGAATTTCTAATTAATAATTTCTTTCCTTTTCAGGAGGGACGTGCCTTTTCTCATATTGAATTTTTCTTACTTTTTGTGGTGGCGATTTTTTAATGCGATTGGTCGAACGGTCAATCTCGTATTGTAAATGAAGGGGTGTATCTAAATCTGAGGTGAAAGGTTTTAACAAAGTAAAGACAAAATATTTTTGCGTGAAATTTAAATTGAAAAAAATCACTAGAACGAAAGACAATTCACTATTTTCTCGAAATTACAGTGAACTTTTAGAATATTCTTATACTTCCAATGATTCTGACTTTTTTTCGTCCGCAATTAAATTGTCCGCTTTCCTTGAAATTACACGTGTCATGGTCTTGGAGAGCGACCACTGCAGCACGTCTTTTCGTCCACAATTAAATTGCCCTCTTTCCTCATGATGTATGTAAGCCTACAATCCATCCCAACACAATGAATAAATATAATAAACACTTTTAAGAGGGTACGTTAATTAGCTAGAGAACTAAGAAGAACATGTACAATAGTTTTAAACAAAATCTCTTCTTTTTTGTGGCCAAGGGTGGATTTTCAAATTAAAATTAAGAAGCACGTGAAATCACCTAGGGGGGTGAATAAGTGATATGGCTAATTTAGAAACTAAATGCAGAAGCTAAAACTAATTTGCAACACACTTAATACAACCAACGAGTGTAGCCGAATTCCCCGTGAAGGGCTCTAGACTAACTCATCTTGATTCCCCTAGATAAGGGTTGAGGTGCTATATGAAGCTCTCGTGGTTAAGTATAAGTGAGGCACACAAACACACAAGCATACAAAAGATATGACAATATGAATTAATGCACAACACAAGCATATAAGATATGATGATATGAAAGATGCAAGGCACAACACAAATAAAGAGAGAGGGTTAAGAGACAATGGATCAAACACAAACACAAAGATATGTTTCGAGGTTCGAGCCCCTAGCTCTACGTCCCCGCCTTCACCGAGAAGGATTTCTAATCCACTATCTTGTCCACCGAGGACTCCCACCGAGGGAACCTCCAGGAGGATTTGTACAACAAGGGAGTACCGAACTCCTCTCTCAACCAATACAACCTCAACCGAGGCAAATAGGCACCACCTCAACAAGAGGGGTAGGCCCTTAGCCAAACAACAACAACCACCTCTACCAAAGAGGGATACAAATACCAACTCCACCTCTCACTAGAGGGAGTAAACAACAACCTCAACCTCTACCAAAGAGGGAGCAACCCACAATCTCAACCTCTACCAAAGAGGGAGCAACACAAGTAAGAGTTTACAATTTGGTGGTCTTTTTCAACCACAAACAACTTCTCTTTTCCACAAAAACAAATGATCCCAAATAGATAGGATAGAAGATAAGCTCAAGTGTGGAAAATAAAGTGTTTTGATCAAAGAAAATCTCTTGGGAAAATACCAAATGGATATAGAAATTAAGAACAAGAAACTAATTCCCAAAAACCTATTTTCTTTGAAAATAACAAAACACTTTAAAACAAATAGATGAATCTTTTTGGCACAAAAACTCTAAAACTTGTTTTAAACACCAAGAAAAGAGAGAAATTTTAGCTCTTGAAAACTTAGACCAAATCCCAAAACAATGGGGTTTATATAGGCCCAAAACAGAATATAGCCGTTGGCTGAATTCTCAGCCAAAGACAGCTAGCGGTTGACCGCCCGGTCGACCGCCAACGGTCGAAAAATCGACCGTTGGGCGCCAGCGGTCGACCGAAAATTTACAGAGAACAGAGCTCTCTGGCCGGTCGACCGGCCCAATTGACTGGCCAAACGTGCACAGCCTTGTGCACGTCGGTCGACCGCCCGGTCGACCGGCTTCTGGGTCCAGTCGACCGTGCGGTTGACCGCCAGAGCCTGGCGAGGCCAACTGGTTCAGAAAACTGGGTTTAAAAAAATATTCTAATAAATCCCATAAATCTTCTAAAAATCCACAAAAATAGTTTTATCATTTTATATTGAAATACAAACTTGTGATAAAAATTTCAAGACAAATATCAAACATATTGAACCATTTTTGTGTCTTAGAAATTTTATCAAAAACCAAAACCTGTATTTTATCAAACTTGGATTTTTTAATACATGAATAGGATAGTCAAAATAAGTTTGTCTAGAAAGTTAAGCATGCATGTATAGAATGAATTTACTATACATAAACCAATTAAACTTGTTTTGATCTACTATCCATGAAAACAAATATCGGTTAAACTAAAAACCGAAAAACCAATATCCAAACATAAAACGTGTATGTGTATTGTGAACTTGAGCATATCAACTATCTAATCTTTACACATGGATCTAAAACAAACTAAACTAGGATACCTAAGTCTTCTTGACGAACTCCGTCTTCAGTCGACTCGATCCAAAACACTGTGATCCACCGAGCTTGACTCCAACGAGTGCTATATATGATCTTGATGCTCGGGCTCTGGAATCACCAAGTGAAAGCTTCCAAACTCCTTTGTTGAAGCTAATCACCAACTAATATCTTGATTAATGATCTGAAACTAAAATCACAAGATTATTAGTAAACATAACTACATGAGTTAATCATCATCAAAACTAGAGTGGAAGGCCTCTGGGCCAACAGCACGTAGATTGATAGAGGTCCCTTGCAGGAGTGGCTCAATTTCTAGGAAGGCCTTAGGCGAATGTTTCAAATGTGGCCCTTTTAAAATATATTTTAAAAAATAATTAATATTAGTTAATATTTTATTTAATCAATATTTTATTAAAAAATATTTCTTCTAGCTTTTTGAGCCACCCCTGCATTAACAAATCAAAATTGTAGGAAGTAGAAATAGAGAAAAAGAAAATATTACATAAACACATATAGTCATTCTTACAAGCGCCACAACGAATCAGATGATACAAAAACTAAACACTTCATTAAACTACTATATGAGGAAATACAATTTGGTATATAATGTTTAAATTCATATTGGCAGCCGATTATTGCTTGAACTAATCGAATACTTGTTCATCGTTAATAGAATCCACAAATTTCAATTTAACTACTACTCCACTAGCTACATAAATTTTCACAGAAGATCTGATATAAAAGTTAAAATTCAAAAAAGGCTCTCAGAATATCTGAATAAAAGTAAAAATTCAAAATATAGCCTCAATTAAAAACACTCAATCAAGGACAACAACTGTTTACATTTCTTTAAGTTTATTAATAGTAGTGAAAAAGCGAAACATAGCCCATCTTTGACATTATAGAAAGACAATCTAAAGCTTAATTAGAAAATAAGGACCTTCAAAAGTTCAAAGACTTCCCAGAATTTAAAAGAAAAAATAAAAAAAAGACAAAATTCATACATAAAAAAAGATACAGTTCATGATGGGTTAATACCCTGGATTAGTTGTGACCGAGCTTGGGGTTGTGGGTGATTTATGGGGTGGGGGGAGATTCTAATTATAATTAGAGAGAGGAAAAGTGGAAGACGCTGTAATTATAATTAATTAGCTAGGGGAAGTGGAAGAACTAGTTTACAAGATAATTTACTTTACTGGAAAAAATGTATTCTACAATTACATTAGAGTCAATAGAGAGTAAAATATTTACTAATTTTTATTTTAAAAAAGGATGAAAATGTTGAGCAATTTATTAAACAGAAGGTGAAAATCTTAAATGTTGAAATAAAACAGTTATAAAAAAAGACCTTTATTGACAGCATGACTAAAACCTACGCGGGTGGGCTCAACATATTTCAAGTGTCTCCTTAACCACTCAGATATATCAACATTTCATAAATGTGGTGAATCCATTTAATATTAATATAGTTAATTTATTTTTGGGGCCCCACTATATTTGGGGGCCCTAGGCGACCGCCTCGTTCGCCTAGAGGTTGAGTTGCCCCTGGTCCCTTGAGACTCGTCTTAATTGAGCTATATGAATACTACTAGCCTCAATTTTGAATCAATAATTTCTTCTGTTTTAGTAGGAAAAGTGCTTTCCTTTTGTTTTGTTTTTTTTCTCTTTAAAGCAAAAAATAGGGTGGGAACCCTACTCGTGTGTAAAGTACAAGATGCAGTAATAAGGAAAGAAAAACGAAATTACAACGTTTGTAGTAAAATTTTCTCTCGCTCAAGGATCCACGAGAACCGCACCACATGGATCCATGGGGGGACCAAAACCAGTCAACCACTAGTGAGAAGATAGAAGTAATTAAGCTCTCCTGCTGCTTGATCCTCGTTACAAGATAGAGAAGAGTCCAGTGAGAATTAAGAGTGTAAGAGAAAATAAAGCACAATATAAAAAAAACACATAACATTTTATGTGGAAACTCAAATCGGGAAAAAAATCACGGGAGGGAGGCAAAAAATCCACTATCATCTATAGGTTACAAGAAGTATAGGGATTGAATCTCCGAGTCTCAGTGCTGGGCTTTTTAAGGATAGGACAAAAATTCAATTATACTTGTTCTGATCCGTGTGCATGGGAGCGGTTGATAGGGGCGTGATCTTCGTAACCGCACGATCTGCACGTGTTAGTTTGTTGTAACGACCGTGATTGTTGGTGCTTAATTGATGAGATTACATGCAGAGAATCCCCTCAGTTTATAACTGCCCAGGCTGGAGGGCGTTTCCACCTTATGAACGTGAAGGGAGATCAGTCTGCGTAACTGAAGGTGACGATGAGAGATGATCTGTTACCGTGGTTATCTTGTGTGGAACTGGAGTCTCTGAAAAATGGTGGGCTCCAGAACGGCTAGGAGTATCAGAGCTATCTGGGCAGAAGCGTCCTCGCAGCGAGAAGCAACTTCTGAAATGTTTCCAAAGTGACGGAGGTTTTTAGTTGCTTAGACATGTGTCATAATCTTATGAGTGTCAGATTTTTTTACCACTACAAGAGATTTCCCTCTCCTTCTGTTTTTAATCATATAGGATTTTCTTTGTTCCACATGGATGTAAGCCTAAATACAATACTTCCTAAAATAAATGAGAAAAAGCTCTTAAATTTTTTTATTAATAAATAAACACTTTCTCCCACAAGGAGTGCAAAATCAGCCTTTTCTATCTGCTTGAACCACATCTCGCAATTATCTTAAAAGAGTAGTCTCGTAATAACCAAACACAACCCCGGATAGACCTTCAAAGAAAGCAACACCAATATCTTTTTCGAAAAACATGTGACTTTCTTAAACATTTTAAAGATAGAAAGTCCACAGCTGAATATCAATTATTGATTTAAGTACCTAACTGGATGTGGTAGATAAAATCTCGGAAGATGTTTTTCTCCCTAAGCAATTGAGTGAGCATGCAAAGACTAAAAGAAAAAATGATAACACAGAGGATTTACATGAGGAAAAAACGGGAAAAGTCACAGAGAAGATAGAGTTCACTATAATTAGAAAGAGTTACAATGATAGTAGAGTGTGTTGTGATTACTTATGAGTTGTCATTTTCCCTCTCTATTTTCTCGTTGGAGAGGAAGAGATATTTATATCTTTGATAGGTGATATCATGAATATGCGAGTATGCTGGATAGTTATAAATGCAAGATTTGAATGTGTTGGATCTTCATAACCACCTGGATTGAATATTGATTGGCGGAAATCTCATGCAGGAAAATCTGGATCTTACTTAGTTTCAACTATATTTAATCCTTTAGATTGTTGGAAATTTTGTGCAATTTTCTAATACATGTAACATTCTTACAAAATTAAATTAAGATATTATTCTAGCATGCAACAACAATTATACTTTAAAATAAAACAAAAAGAATCTGGCCTAGGGAATGCAGTCGCGATGTCGCTGCCCTAAAGGATCAAAAGCCCGTCTCTTTATCCAGACGTTGAATCGACCTTGTCCCCTAGCGGTAAAGGATCCAGGATTTACCAGCGCTCAGCCTAGGATGGTGGGTAAAGGCTCTACTCAAATGAGGAAGTTGTCCAGAAAAATAAAGATAAAAAATTCTTTTAACACTGAAGCCATTCTCACGAAAAGTAGGCTTTGAACTTTCTTTTAAGATGAAAAAAAAGAAATGAGTTGTGTTTCTTACTATTAGAGTGAGGGGTCTATTTATAGCCTTAAAACTCAAGTTGTTATAACAACTTCATCAAAAATCCGAGCAGTCGAGATATTTTCTCAAATGACTTAGGTCCTGAGACTTTATCAAAGTTGACTTGGTAAAACAAATTTTGAAATGAAAGCTTTTCTCTTTATTTTAATTCAAAAATCCAATATTCAGAACCACATATTTCATTTTAGGGGTGTAACTGACTTCCATGTGTTGATATGCATCTATTTTGATAGAATAATTGTCGATTCTTTAAAGTGCCCCTCTATTGCGAGACACGCGTTGTAACGTCGAGGGAGGCTGAAAAGTCTCCACTACGGACAGAGAACTAAGAAAAATAAGTAGAGTACGGTAGTTTCAAACATGGTAAACATTGTGACTATGGTGTAAACGAAATATTAATTTAGATCATTATGTGGATGTGCACCTGGTACAATACAAGGGTTGAGAAATGTGGACAAATTCTGATCTTATCAGCTCTCTCAAACTCTTTGATGCATTTCTGAGACGTGGGTACCATACTAATCAAGTATGCTTACTAAATAATTTCAATCAACTAGCTTAATATACGATCTACAATATAATTATAATAAACTTTAGCAAGTGATTCACAATTACACAAAATACAAAGAAGCAGCAAGAAGACATTTTATCAAACCACTGTAGGTGGCCTTTCCCATTCCAACAAGGCTAACCCTAACTCACGCCACTCCCTCTCATTGCCTATATATACACTGCACATGCACCTGTCGCTGAAAAACCCTCAAGCTCACAAGCAATCATCTCATCAAGCACATAATATTGCACTGTCTCAACGTTTGGCTTTAGGGTTGAAGGATGGGCAGCCAAGAAGAGAGATCAGTTGCAAACCCTCCACCATCCCTCGGAAATCTGGTCACCGTGCTCAGCATCGATGGCGGTGGAGTCAGAGGCATCATACCGGGGATCATCCTCGCGGTTCTTGAATCAAAACTCCAAGTAATTACATACAGATACGTATCTTAATTATTTTCATGGTTTTGTTCAATGTGTGATTCGTTATATATGCATCGTAAACAGGAAATTGATGGAGAGGATGCTAGAATTGCAGATTATTTCGATGTCATTGCCGGGACAAGCACTGGAGGGCTTGTGACGGCAATGCTGACTGCTCCTGACAAGAACAATAGGCCACTGTTCGCAGCGAAGGAGATTACTGATTTTTATTTGGAGCATTGCCCAAATATCTTTCCTCAAAAACGGTATATAAAGTTCTGCAAATAAACTCTCCACATCTTTGGCTTTGAGGTTTAGTATTCTTAACTCCAGTTTTATGGAGTCAAGTCCTCTAATTTCAAAATACTAACCTAATGTTTGTTTAACTATTGACAGTAGTTTCTCAAAACAATTAGATATTTCCAGAAGTTGGTCTTAGTTAATTCTTTAACTCCAAAATTTGTTTTATTTTTTGCAATTGGCCAGTGAAATTACAGTTTAGAAAACTACAGTTGGAAAGTAAATTGCAATCCTCTAACTACAGTTTAAATAAAGCACAGGTTAAAAAACTTGCAAGCAAAACAGGTTCTTTGGAGTTCTATATTCGAGCTAATTTAGTTAAATGTTCTGCAAAATAACTTCTGAATGAGTTATTTACTTTTTGATATAAAAGAGAGATCTTTTTTATAACTATGTGCATGGATTCTTGCAGTGGGATTCTCTCTTCTGTGTGTAACTTCACTACTGCACTCACTGGGCCCAAATACAATGGCAAGTATTTGCATTCCAAGGTGCAACAATTGCTTGGTGACACAAGGCTAAGTCAAACCATAACCAACATTGTTATCCCTACTTTTGATGTTATGCTTCTTCAACCTACAATCTTCACAACTTTTCAGGTAATTAGTTTCTTTCTATTTAGTTAAGTTCGACTTTCTATTTCATTGTATACTACGGCTAATTCTCAGAAAATGGTGGGATGCGCATTAATCCTAGCCAATATATACGATACAGAAAAGTGAGAAATACTCACCAGCATACTATTTCATCTTCATTGTTACGGTCACGAGTTGACTGAAGATAGATTGCCAAAATGTTCCAACAGGTTTCAACTTCTTTATAGATGGTACCACATAATTCATTCAAGATTCAAGAAAGAAACGATGTAATGTTATTAGTGAAGTAAAACTTATAACTATCAAGCATATTGTTCTGAATTTCAGTAAGACAATCTACTTGATTCTTCTTCATTTATGTATTTACTCAACTTGTTTCCAACATCATTTGTACTTTGGCTCATTTTCTTTCCAAAAAAAAAAAAGGGTTTGAGTACCTAAAATAAATTCGAGTTTAATGTTCCAACAGTCGAAAACCAATCCTCTCAAAGACGCTCTTCTATCCGACATATGCATTAGTACCTCTGCAGCGCCTACATATCTCCCCGCCCACTACTTCGAGACCAAAGACACTAAAGGAACCACTCGAAGTTTTAATCTTGTCGATGGAGGAGTCGCAGCCAATAACCCTGTAAGTCACAGGATCGACAATGATGTTTCACAGATTCAAAGACCGTCCTATTAAAATTCATAGCAAATCATGATGTGTGCACACTGTATCAGACATTGACGGCTATGAGCATGGTGACCAAGGAGATATTCAAACAAAATCAAGATTTCTTTCCGATCAAGCCAATGGACTACGGAAAATTCCTTGTGATCTCTCTTGGGACTGGCACGGCGAAGGATGAAGCCAGGTTTAGCGCGAAAGAGGCTTCGAAATGGGGTCTTCTTGGATGGTTGTCCAACAAGGGATCAACCCCTTTGATCGACATGTTCACGCAAGCAAGCGATGATATGGTGGATGTCCATGCTTCCGTTTTGTTTCAAGCACTGCATTGTCAAAAGAACTATCTTCGCATTCAGGTAAATATATGTCGATAAAGGGACACACTCTCTCTCTGTTTTATTTGGATACTCGATTTATGAGCGCAATGAACAGGATGATACTTTATCCGGCGACATTTCATCTGTGGACGTATCATCACAAGAGAACTTGTTGAAGCTTGCTGAAGTTGGTAAGAATCTCTTGAAGAAGCTGGTGTCAAGAGTAAACTTGGAGACTGGTGTGTTTGAGGCAGTTAACGGCGAGGGAACTAATGAAGAAGAGCTCACTCGTTTTGCTAGGCTGCTCTCTGAGGAAAGAAAGCTTAGGCATTCAAAGATGTAATGTAACAAGTATGAATTGCCTTATGTAATATACTAGGTTTTTATGTGTGGTATAGATTTATTGATTTGTGATTGTGTGATTCCTTGGTCTACATGCTGTTGGGAAATATGAAGAATTAAATGTGAATCTTTGAGTTGAATTACGGCGAGATCCGTTGAAAATCAATTGGATAATGATTGGAGTGTGTTCTCCTTCCATTAGGGATGAACGTGGTATATTCACATGTTCAATTCTGACTTCGAATGAATGAGATATTCTAGTCTAAAGTTTGCCTAATTCAAAAGTAAAAGGGGATTAAAGGTAGCTAAAAGAATTTAGTCCCATATTGGCCATGGTATGAAAGTTTGAAGTGTTTAAATAGAGAAAAATGGGAATAAAGGGTGTGCCCTTTGGGTACTTAGAGTTTTCGTGCGCGATTAGGGGGAATCATGCCCACACACACGTACGCGTTGCCGGAGGCGACCGGATGGTCGGAGCCGAGCAGGGCTCGGGTTCCCTACCCGATCTGGTTCTTCAGGAACAGACAGATATGAAAATTCCTTATCCTTATTCAACAGATTCGATTCAGAAAATTCAACAGATTCTTTATCGGTCGGGACGGGACAACCGTTCGGTCGGGAACAGACAGATCTGAGAATTCCTTCTGAAAGAAGGTTTAGAAAATTTTCAACAGATTCTTTAATAGAATTGTTGTTGCAAGGTTCAGAAAATTCAACAGATTCTTTAATAGAATTGTTGTTGCAACCGTTCGGTCGGGAACGGGACAACCGTTCGGTCGGGAACAGACAGATCTGAAAATTCTTTCTGAAAGAAGGTTTAGAAAATTTTCAACAGATTCTTTAATAGAATTGTTGTTGCAAGGTTCAGAAAATTCAACAAATTCTTTAATAGAATTGTTGTTGCAACCGTTCAGTCGGGAACGGGACAACCGTTCGGTCGGTAATAGACAGATCTGAAAATTCCTTCTGAAAGAAGGTTTAGAAAATTCAACAGATTCTTTAATAGAATTGTTGTTGCAATCGTTCAGTCGGGACAACCGTTCGGTCGGGAACGAACAGATCTGAAAATTCCTTCTGAAAGAAGGTTCAGAAAATTCAACAGATTCTTTAATAGAATTGTTGTCTGATTCTGTAACTTCCAAAGAAGAATATTCTTCTATCTCCCTCCTTTCTCTACAATGGGTGTTCCTCCAAAGTAAAGACAAATATTCTCCCTGAAATTTGTCTTAGTCCTGCTGCTTTGATAATTCTGTGAAGGTACTGATTAACTACGGTTCGACCGTACGGTGATTTGGTAGTGCTATCCAAATACCGTGAAGACAGTTCGACCGTACAGTGATTTGGTAGGTGGGTGTTCCTGCAAACTAAATTCAAATATTCTCCCTGAAATTTGTCTTGGTCCTGCTACTTTGATAATCCTGTGCAGGTACTGGTTAACTACGGTTCGACCGTACGGTGATTTGGTAGTGCCATCCAAATACCGTGAAGGAGTGTTGTATCTTAGGAGACCAGCGTCCAGTGACCCGTTAGTACCGTAGCGGGGGACGTAATTGTCTTAAGGAGATTCGCTATAAGCGTACCTCACTCCAAGTGGTGTATAAGTGAATTAATTTTTTTATATAGGGGTTATACTGATATTCAGTATATTGAGACTGACTTATACCAGTCTAATTGGTGCTTAACCAAGGAAGGTAATTGAAAGGTGGTTATGTAATTAAGGAACGTTCTATTGAACGAAAAATCTCCCACCTGATATTCACCGACCTGGCCAATTAGATCGGTGATATTGATTAGTTGTCAGATTGATTCTAGGAACTAACAATCTTAAGAAATTTAATATTGAAGTTACTTACTTCTGTTCTGTTTGAAATTGCAGAAAATGTCTGAGACTAATCAAGACAGCTCAAGTAAGGCACCAAACATGCAGATTCAAACTTTGATGCATGCTCCACTTTCTAACTCGAAGCCGGAGAAGCCAGGAAAATTTGATGGCACAGAATTCAAGAGGTGGCAACATAAGATGCTCTTCTACTTGACTGCTTTCTATTGATTTTGCAAAGGAAAAAACTTACAAAAAAGGGGTCGAGGAGCTAAATTACAAGTAATTCTTTGCAGTAAGAAGATTACAGGTAGATCTCCTCTGAGATTTCTGGGAAAGTGTGCCAGTAGGAATCTGATCAGCGCGTGATCACTTTATCCCTTTGACGATGCGATCGATCAGACAATCGGACTGCTGCCTGTTGGGATTCCCTTCTCGCCTGGTTCGGGGAATCAGAGAACAGAAGGTCGGTAGAGCCCTCTTGTTACTTCTCGAGCTGCCTCCGCTTGGAAATTCCTTCTCGCCTGGTTCTGAAAATTCCTTGAGAGGGAGGAAGATCTTATGGTATTAGCACCCTGATTAGAGAAGTAATTCTCTGAATTCTTGGAAGCAAGAGAGTAAATCCCTGTCCTTAGCCATCTCTCCTCTTTTTTTTCAGCCTCTCCTCTTTTTAGCTCTCGCCCCTGGTAGGTTATTTATAAGGAGAAGTAGGGGTATAATCGCCCTGAAAATCTGGAAACAGATTGGGTCAATCTGTTTTACATCCGGTAAGTAGCCTCGCAGCGAGGTTAGAATCAGGTTTTGCGGAGCTAGAAATAGCAAGTAGTGCTGATCTCTTGATCCGCTCTGCTAAATGAGGGATGCGCCCTTGATTCTTTCCAAATAACTGAAAGATTTCTCTTGATCTTCTCACTAGATTGGGAGAGTCAAAAGATCATGGCAAGCGATTGTCAAATTTGATCTCAATTAGATTTGATCTCATTTAGAGATTTGATTGGTTAAAGGTGACCATAAAAGACCCGCAGCGGAGTCGTTGCGTTGAGCTCATGGCGGAGCTGGGAGAAGCATCTGAGGAATTTAAAAGAAAGCTCTTTAGCGGAGCTGGATAACTTTGTGGCGAAGCTACCAATTACCCTTTTGCGCAGCTGCATGGGGCTTCGAGCGAAGCTAATCTCCGCGGAGTTAACTGAGCATTTCTGTGCGAAGTTGTAAGTTAGCTCGCAGCGAGACTGTGAAGGAGCTTCCTGCGATGCTAAGCAACTTTGACTTCTTATGCAAGACTTATCTCGTGGGCTCGTGCAAGACTAAGTGTTGAGCTAACTTAGTATCTCTGATCCTACTTGGCCCTTTTCACGAGCTTTTCTTGGCTTACTGTGTTCTTCACTGGATCAGTAGAATCTAAGTTGTTGATACGTCCCTTTGAGATGGGTGAAGAACTAGTCGTCAGCTTATCTGCCGCTTGTCTTTTGTAGATATCAACAAGTTAGACATTGTTCTGGCCAGTTAGGAATCTCGTCTTTTTTAGAGTGTCAACAAAACCCCCTTCAAAGTTTTCGTAAGTCTACAATGGAATGGTTCAGACTCCGAAATACTTTGAATTGCTTTGATTAATGATATGTGAAATACGAACTTTGCCATAGTGGTTGAGTTCAGCTCCGCTTTCAATTCTGCTTCTGGATTGGAATAAGTTCGCTGAGGAATCGTGTAGATTCGCGATTCTGGGTAGCTTCGCGTTCGGGTAGCTTCGCGTCTGGATAGCTTCGCGTTCGAGCCTCCTGGAGTAGCTTCGTTTTAAATTGAGATTGGAACAACATTCCTTTCCCAAGGCTAATCGCTCTTTGCGAGTTACGAGAGGGACTGCTCCCTTTTCTGAGGTTAGAATAACTTCTCTTGTATTTAATGAGGGAGGCTATTCCCTTTCTCGAGGCTAAGCATTTAAATACTTTAACTTTGCCCGCGCTCCTATGCTTGAAGCTTCAGCGGCGTGGTCAGGCCATGAGGCCTATAAATAGGACACTTGAAGTCCTCTTCAGAGAAACATACTTTTCTCTTTCTGAAAGGTGTGTCCATGACATTCCCTCGTTGCCCAGGAAAGGAGACTCAGATCTCTGAAATAGTGGGGGCGCCCCCTCTGGTCACTAACCGGCCAAGAGCTGGTAAGTCTCGGTCATCCGATGACTTTCAGGGGGTTCATCTCCCTTAGCTTTATCAGCTATCTTAGGGATTAAATTCCCTGAATCTTTGCATTTGGCTGACTTTCAGAAAAGGGTTTCGACCACCCTATTTTCCAGATTCTCGACGAAGCTATTATTTTCGCTTGATCAGGAAAAGACTTTTTCATGCAGAGTTCCTGTCTTGATCTGTTAAATCCGCCACATAAGTAAGAATTGGGACTTAATCTCTTCGAGGTTGAGCCAGTCTTGCCATATAGGTGGGGCTATGACTGCGTCCTTCTGGACCAGTCTGGTTTAGCCATATAGGCGAGGCTAGGACTTGGTTCTTTTTGAGGCTTCTTCAGCTTAACTGCCTTAGGCGAAACTAAGACTTGGCTTATGCTGAGCTAATCCATCATCACTGTGCAAGCGAGGCTATCCTTTGCTTAACTGAAGCACCACTGGATCGGATATGAATTGCTTCGCCCAAAAAAATTTGACTTAGCATTTCATCTTTGCAGTTTTCTCTTTGATTTAATGCTAACCTATTTTCAGTTTGCATTACAATGAATTGTGCCCGCCAGTCTTTTGTCTTGATGAAAGAGACCAGAAACTTGCCTCTTGATCTTTCAGTTGAAACTTTAATCCTAGGCAGGAGGAACATACTGGAGCAGCTGATGCATGTTCCAAGAAGAGGTTAGCAGTTGCTTATCCGAGATGATCCACTTCAGGAAGGGGCTAGTAGTCGCTTATCCGAGATGATCCACTTCGGGAAGGCGAACGTCACCTGTAAGGTCTCGGATCTTTCCTTTGCCAATTTTAATCAAAGAAGATCTGGCTTTCTGGTGACAACCAGTCCTTTGCTAATTTTCATCAAAGAAGATCCAGCTTCTTGATGACAAAATCTGCCATTAAGTGAAGGATTACGACTTTGTGCAGGAGGAAGGCCTTTCGTATCCAGTTGGTTTGGCTTATCACCTTGGAAGTAGATAGGACAACTTGTATGCCTTTGGAGTAATGATTCGGTTGTACGAAAGATCACCTTGATGTAGTGTCAATGTATCTTCCCTTTTAAATCAATAAAAATATTTATTTTCTGCTTATCTGCTTTGTTTCCCTCCTTTTTGATTCGAGAACACTTGGAGTGGACTAGCCTTGGTAAGTCTTTTCCTTAGGAGGAAATAGAAGCTCTCAGCAGAGCTAAACTTCTAGCGAAGGTTGGGACAGACTCCCAACTAAGTTAGGAACAAGTCCCTGGCGAAGCTAACACGAATTTCTGCGAAGCTAGAGATGTGCTTTTAGTGGAGCTAAGGCACGTTTCTCAGCGAAGTTACTCAAGCATCGCGCGAAGTCAACGCTGAACTCTAGGCAGAGTTAGCCCTTAACGGGGCTGAAGTAACGCTTCTCGGGAAGGCGCTTAGGCACCGTTTCAAATTAATTTGAAATGACCGCCTGCGCTCCTTTCGAGGAGGCAAATGTTTAGGCAATCTTAAGCCTATAAAAGCTCGATTAGGCTGAAAGAGAAAGAATTACTTCTCTTTGAATTTTCAGAGAAACAAATCTCCTCTTCTTCTTTCTTCTTAGTTTGATTACTTTAAGAACTTTTCAGTTCTTCCATGGCTCTCAAAAGACGAGCAGGCAAAGAGGCAGCGACCTCTGCGACGGAGGGGCCTCTTCCTCCTCCGGTCATTGAACGCCCTATTGCGGGGTAGGGATCTTTCCCTCATACTTAGAGATTTTTATCTCTTTTCGAAGCCAATTTTTGGCTATTTCATGACGAATCTAGAACGATTCATTATGATCCAGTGATCTCAGGGAGTTCAACTCCCTTAATTTTCTTTGCCGAATTTTTAGGGGATTTAATTCCCCTTAATTTCTCAGCTAGAAATTCAGGAGCCGAATGGTTTCTTTTCCAAGCTTCTGTGCGAAGCTAACCCTTAGGCTTTTCACATCCTGTCGAATAACAGGATGCGAAGCTAGCCTTTAGAGCGCAGCTAGAAAAGGACTTTAAAGCCCTTAGAATAACTTTAGACGTTAATGCCCTTATGTCGAAGTTAGCCCTTGAGGGCTTCTTCGCATTTTGTTCGGCGACAGAATGCTAGGCGAAGCTTCCAGGGTGAACATAACACTTAGATATTTTCTGCATTTTGCCCTCGTGAAGAGTGTGTAGCTAAACGGCGGCTGCGAAGCTGAGCTTCAGGGCGAAGTTAATACTAGGCTAGCTTCGCTCGGAGAGCGAAGCTATGCCTCAGCAAAAATTATATTCTTTCTTTAGCTTTCTTTAGTCAATGAACTAATATGATTTCTTCTTGCTTTTGCAGTGCACTATACCCCAGGTCTTCTGAACAGTCTCTTTGGAACAGCCAGGGAGCTGACGACAATGTTAGCCTGCAGTTCCAAGGGCAGGCTTCATTATTTTGTGAGCGAAGTGCTCCCGGTCGGGATGCACTTATCTATGCTGGAGATCAGCGTACCATGAGGAGTATCTTAACCACTGCTCCCCTTGAAGATTCTGACCGAAAAGTCTATCAGAAGCCCGGTTTCATGTTCGGGGATGCAGCGCCAGATACCGATCATCGACTGCTAGCCGGAGAGGGGCAATGAATTTTCAATCTGGATGGCGAGAAGTATTATCTCCCATCTAGCAAGCGTCATTTTCTACAGTCTTTCTTCCAGTGCGTGACGAAGGCTAGAAAGATGCAGTGGCAAGTGACTCGGACTACTGATTCTGTTCACGTAGGGAAATTGATAGCTCCATCTCCCAGTTACACAAGGGCGGGTCCTCCTCGTTGTATATTGGTCTCCACCCTGGAAACGTTCTCTCGGGCATTCCAGTGGGGGAAAATCCCGCGGTTGCTCAGACTTTTAGAAATTAGTTCTTCAAAGCTTGTGGTAATTATCCAGCCACTAATTTCAGGACCTCTGGGTGGATTTACCCTCCCAAGGCATGGTGGAGGGACTTGACCTTATACGTCTTGGCCCATTTTGAAGAAGACCTAGAGAAATTAGGACTTTACGAGGCCGTCAGGGCGACCTGTTATGGCATCCAGATGAGCATAGCGAACTTCTATGCCATTTTTGAGTTATACTGCCCAGCTACAGGGACTTTCTTCACCCCTGTAGGTGAATTGGTATTGGCTTTGCGCGAGATGTGGGAAGTCTCTGCTCTGCTCTTGGGAGCTCTCCCATATGAAGAATATTTCCCGTGCGAGGCGGAATTGACACTTCTAGAGAAACAGGAGCCCGCCTTATTTGAAACTTACCGGGAGTTGATATGCCTGTTGGCCCGGAGGCCTTCCTCTCTAGTTTTGATGATGATTAACTCATGTAGTTATGTTTTACTAATAATCTTGTGATTTTAGTTTCAGATCATTTAGCAAGATATTAGTTGGTGATTGCTTCAAAAAGAAGAGTTTGGAAGCCTTCACTTGGTGATTCCCGTGCCCGAGCATCAAGATCATACCTTTGCACTCGGTGGATCACGTTTTGGACCGAGTCAACTTGAAGATGAAGATCGTCAAGAAGACTTAGGTATCCTAACTTTAGTTTAGTGTGTTTTAGATCCATGTGTAAAGCTTAGTATAGTTGATATGCTCAAGTGCACAATACACACACGTTTTATGTTTGGATTTGGTTTTCATGAATAGTTTAGATCAAAACAAGTTTAAATGTTTTTTATGTATACTAGATGTGTTCGATATACATACATGCTTCATATCTTAAACAAACTTATTTTGATATGTCTATTCATGAGTTTTAAGAAAAATCAGATTTCCTTATTGAAAAATCCAAGTTTGATAAAATCTAAGTTTTGGTTTTTGGTAAAAATGATAAGACACAAAAATAGTTTCATATGCTTGATATTTGAGTTAAAATATTTATCACAAGTTTATATATCAATGCAAAATGATAAAACTTTTTTTGGTATTTTTACAAGAGATAAAAGAATTTCTAAAAATATTTTTAACATGTGTCTCTGTCCCAGAATTGTGGCTGACAGGCCAGGTCGGCCGACCGCACGGGTCGACCGCACCAAAGGCCGGTCGACCCTTGCGGCCGACCGACGTGCACAGGCTTGTACACGTTTGGCAGACACAGGGACGGTCGGCCGGGCGGCCGACCAGACCAGAGAGCCTTGCTCTCTGTATTTGGGCGGTCGGCCGTGCGGTCGACCGGATGCCCCAATGGTCATATTTCTGACCGTTGGCGGTCGGCCGGGCCGGCCGACCGCAGGCCTGTCAGGCTGACAGATCAGCCTAACGGTTAGTTTTGTTTTGGGGCTATAAATACCCCATCTCTTCATGGTTTTAGGTAAGATTTGAAGAGCCAAAATTTCTCTGATATTCAAGTGTTTTAAAGAAGTTTTCAAAAGAGTTTTAGTGCCAAAAAGATTCATCTATTTGTTTTTAAGTGTTTTGTTATTTTCAAAGAAAATAGGTTTTTGGGAATTGGTTTCTTGTTCTTCATTTCTATATCAATTTGGTATTTTCTCAAAAGATTTTCTTTGATCAAAACACTTATTTTTCCACACTTGAGCTTATCTTCTATCCTATTCTATTAGGATCTTGTTTTTGTGGAAAAGAGGAAAGAGGTTTGTGGTTGAGACATACCACTTGTTGTAAACCCTTGATTTCTTGGTTGCTCCCTCTTTGGTAGAGGTTGAGGTTGTGTAATTGGGTTGTTGGTTTGCTCCCTCTTTGATAGAGGTGGAGATTGTTGTTTGCTCCCTCTTGTGTGAGGTGGAGCTTGGTGGTTTGTATCCCTCTTCAGTAGAGGTGATTGTGATTGTTTGGCTACGGGCCTACCCCTCGGTTGTGAGGCGGTGTTTGAGAGAGGAGTTCGGTACTCCCTTTGTTGTAACAAATCCTCTTCGGTAGAGGTTCCCTCGGTGGAGTATAGTGGATTAGAAATCCTTCTCGGTGAAGGCGGGGACGTAGAGCTAGGGGCTTGAACCTCGAAACATATCCTTGTGTTTGCGTTTGATCCATTATCTCTAAACTCTCTCTCTCTCTCTCTTTATATTGTGCAAAGCATCATTCTTCATTCATATCATTCATATTGCTTGTGTTGCCTTGCATTATTCCATATTGCTTATCATCCTTATATGCTTGCCTTGTTTGTGTGTGCCTCACTTATACTTAACCATAAGAGCTTCATATAGCACCTCAACCCATATTTAGGGGAACCAAGAGGAGTTAGTCCAGAGCCCTTCACGGGGAATTCGGCTACACTTGTGTGTTGTATTAAGTGTGTTGCAAATTGTTTTTAAGCTTCCGCGTTTAGCACACTTAGTTTCTAGATTAGCATTTACACCTATTCACCCCCCTCTAGGTATTTTCAATGCCACCTTTATATTTTCTCAAGTATGCATGGGAGCCATAAGGGGGCTTCATGCAGCTCGAAGAGCTGGGGGAATTATTTGTTCCCCAACCTGGAAGATGCTCCTGAAGCAGCTCACTACGGGGTTGCAGATGAGGACATTTTTGAAGGATGCAGGAACACTCCCAAGGGGATATGATTTTGAAAGAGGATGATGGACCTTATGAGCAAGGTGATATTCTCTGAAGTTTCCATCATTAGGCTCGTCGACCGATGTCACAGAAGGCACTTTGGCCGATTTTTTTATCGGTTTAGCTGAAGAGATGTGTGGTGCTATCTCTCTCCAGCGACGTCATCCTTCCGACTGTCTTATTGCCGCCTGTTCGTCTAGTCCACGGTCGTTCCCTTGGACTTCTCTTGGCAATGGTGTGCTGTATTCAGCGGGGCTTTCGTGCATTGACGGAGGTTTTCTGTAGGCCACCAACAAAGGAGAGGGGGCAAAGGCACTATCCTGCCTCGCGATGGACCAAACCCTAGGATCGGTTTGCCATTCACCTATCTGATGGGAAGGTTCGCCCTTCACTACCCTTCTATTATCCAAGCCGGAGAGGAGCCTCCAGAAGGTGTCCGAATGGCGCTTCTTCGTCGATTTGAGGGATGTTCATGGGTGTTGACTTATGTGGCCGCGGTTCGCAAGTTGTTGCGCTGGTGTGATGTTTACAGTCTTTTTCGCTGCTTTTCCTACATTCGCGATGCGGACTACGGCGAAGAATTCAAGGATGTAAGAGATGAGCAAACGTCGCTGAGCCGAGGAGTCTTCGAATGGCTGGTTAGCATCCGGCCATCCCATCTGGTGTACAGGAGCGGGGATACCTGCTACTTGGAACCCTACGTCCCGAGTTAGTTTGCTCGTCAGTTTGGGTATGACCAACTGTACGTAGGTAACCCGAACACCAGCCTGGCCTTTATGGGGAGCCTCATTGATGGTGCTCGTGCCTGGCGGTTCTACATCGCTAGCTGTACTGAGGCGCAGCTGTGCATGCCGCTGAGGACTCCGAATCTTCAGACGACTTTGGGGCTCTGTCAGTGGTATAGAACTTTGAACTCCACACAAACCGGATTTTTTATTAACTCATTTGGTGTGAAATTGATCTCTCAGCGGCTAAAGCGGAAGGCCACTGAGAGAGGTGAGGGCAAGAGGGTCTGTGTGCCAGGCCTCAGGAAATTCGTCGCCACTGCTGATAGTGAGGCTTCGGACGCAGAGAGCCCCCACTTTGAGGGAGACGCAGGTGCTGAGGTTCCACCTAATGCTCCTGGTGGGGTAGGCACGGCCCCCATGGAACATGTAGAGGTAGAGAAGTGGAGGAAGAAGATCCCGACATCCACTTCAAGCGAAAGCGACAAGGTGGATCTCGCAGAAAGAGGGTAGTGAAGAAGCCTCGTCGCTACACTCCTACCATTATTGGAGAGGGTGAGTCAACTGCGGCGCCTCCTCCTCCTGCTCCATTAGTCATTAAGCTGTTGGCTTCGAGGCAGACCGATGGTAAAGCTGTTCATGACTTGAGTAAGATCAGCTCTGTTCTTGCAACATATACTTATATATTTAATATAAATCATTGTTTATTCTATAATTCAGGAACTGAGACGGCAAGAGACCCGAGAGCCGAGGCTGTAGGAGAACAGGGAGTTTACTATGATCTCCTGTTCAATTATAAGGAAGGTGACGAACTGACATAACAGTAAGGAAAAAGAGAGACTTGGCTATCTGTCGGTTCAGAGGTAACATGGACGTAACCGATTGAGAAGCCACCAAGCTCGAAATTTTGTCATTCAGAGGTGACGAACTGGACATGATGACAAAGAAATAGTCCCTACTGGACTGAAAGATGAGACTTGGCTATCTGTCGGTTCAGAGGTAATAAGGACGTAACTGATTGAGAAGCCACCAAGCTCGAAATTTTGTCATTCAGAGATGACGAACTGGACATGATCACAAAGAAATAGTCCCTACTGGACTGAAAGATGAGACTTGACTATCCGTCGGTTCAGAGGTAACAAGGACGTAACAGATTGAGAAGCCACCAAGCTCAAAATTTTCTCATTCAGAGGTGACGAACTGGACATGATGACAAAGAAATAATTCCACTGGGGGAAATTAGACTTGATTATTAACTCCATGGGGATTTTGATATCTCCTTCGGATGTTATTTGGAAGAAATTGTCGGAGGTATATTGTTAACGTGATAATCAGAAAAGTCTACTGAGGACTAATTATTTGCAACCCGCTGGGGAGTTAGGAAATGAGTCCGATAGAAGATCATATATCAGAGAGCTTTGTGGGGACTTGTAAAGCAACTTGCCAGAGGTGTGATGTTAACTTGACAAGGATTCATTTACTGTTAGAGGCGCTTGAACATAATAGTAATTTGAGTGGACCTGTCATTCTGTTGAAGAGAATGACAAGCAGGGTTTATTCACTGGGATATTGGCTTTATCCGTTGGGGAGTAGATTATAGTCTTGCTATCAGAGGTTTAGTGTTAACATGATAGGTTAGACTTGTAACACCCGCTCCCGGAATACGTACTTAGTTGCGTATTCAGATTTTTGATCGTATTTTTCGATTTACTTCTTGTATTTGTTTTGTATTATGAATTAATTACATGAACGTTTTATCTTGGATTTGGATTCGTGGACTCGGAGTCAGCCCTAGTCTGAACCGAGGGCCCGATCCTAGAGTATTACTCGATTTGGTCTTTTTACTATTCCGATTTGACCGATTTCAGTTTTGAACATCGTTTTCCAATATTTTAGATTTTCTATGATTTTCTGGAAATTTTCTCAATTAAGTTGAAAATCTTCAAAACCGGTGTCGACCAGTACCGCTGACCGATTCCCAGATTTTTAATTTGCAAACTAATTGGAATTACTAAAAGTGTCTTTAGACGTTATTTCTCAAAATCACATTTCCTATCTAAATACCTTTTTCTGAGGATTTTATGAATTTATGGAAATTCCACCGGAGTCGGTATCGGCCAGTATCGCTGGTTGATTCCGGGACTATCGGGATTGAATTTCTGAATTCCGCTTTCACTTTGCTTCTTAAAATCATATTTTACTCTTTAATACATTTTCTGGGATTTTTCAGAATTTATCAAAATCCGGCCGACCCGGTGTGGACCGGTATCGGCGGCTGACTTTTGGATTTTTAATTTGAAAACGGGATTTTATTTTGGAAAACCGATTTCATATTATTCCTCAGGATGACGTTTTCTACCTCCGGGTATTTTTGGGGATTTTCTGGAACAGTCGATTTCGCGCCCATATTATTATATCATTATTTTGTGGAATCTTGTACTTTCTTTCTTTCTTTTCTCTTCCACCTCAACTCCAGCCCATTCCTCCCCCACGTGGGAGACACCACCTCCCTCACCTACTCCCTTTCCCATCAATCCCTATCACAATCTCTCTCCCCTTTCCTTTTTCTTTTTCTTTTCTTTTTCTTTTCTTTCCCTTCATTCTTTCTTCTTCTCTTCTTCTTCTTCTTCTTCTCCTCCAAGAGAGGGCCGAACCCCCCAAATCCAACCACCACCACCACCGGCGTCTCCGGCCACCACGACGCCGGCGAGAAGACCACAAAGTCCGGCCATCTCCTTCCCTCCTCTTTCTTTTTCTCTTCCTTTCTTTCCTTTTCTTTCCTTTTCCTTTCTTTTTCTCCCCTTGGTTTCGGCCACGGCTACCACCCTCACCGCCGACCTTCACCCTCCTCCGGCACCTCCGGCGGAGGCAGACCGCCGCCGGCGCCATGCCGGCGGCCTTGGACTCGGCCAGGGGGCCTCCCGGCCCCCTGTGCATCCTTGTTGAGGGGGCACAGCCCCCTCCTTTTCTTGGGGTGGCCGGCGCCACCCCAGTTTGGGGCGCCGCCGGCGCTGTGCCGGCGGCCGTGGGCGGCCAGGGGCCCACCTGGGCCCCTGTGCTTGATCTGAGAGGGGGCAAGCCCCTCTCTTTCTCTCTCTGCAGGAAGGGGGCAAAGCCCCCTCCTCTGTTCTGTTGAGGGGGCAGCCGCCCCCTCCTCCTTTGCTGGTGGCCGGCGCCGCCCGGCGCCGCCGCCTGACCGGCGCCGCCGCCTGGCCGGCGGCCAGTCCGAGCACCCCCAGCCGGGGGTGCTGTGCGGGATCCAGAGGGGGGCAACAGCCCCCCTTGTTTTCTCTCCCCTGTCCTGCACTCTCTCTCTCTCACCTGCCCTCACTCTCTTTCTCTCTCCTGGGTCCCTCTCTCTCCCTTGGATTTCTCTCTCTCCTCAACTCCCTGTCTCTCTTTGTGACTTGCCGACGCGGATCTAACCCCCCGCGTGCGGGCTCCCTCTTTGTAACGCGACCTTCGCGTTACTGTATCGTCACGACGCGAGACTAACTCCCGCGTCTGTGATCTCCTCGTGCTAGCGCGATGCGGACCCCACGGCCGCGTCCGCGTTTCCCTCGTGCCCTGATTTGAACGCGGGTCCCGAACCCCGCGTTTGTGGTGTCTTCACAACGCGACTCCCGCGTTTGTGATTCCCGTGTCCGCGTTCTTCTCCGTTGGCAAGACTTAGGGCCGGTACCCTCCTTTTGGATTGGGGCCGAACAATCCTTCGTCGGGCACAACAAAGGAAGCACCTTTCCTCCTCTCTGTTCGTTTCCTAACGCGGATCTCAACCCCGCGTTTGAGGTATCTTCGCAGAGCGATCCCCGCGTCTGCTCTTCCCCGCGTCTGCTATTTCCGCGACGCGACTCCCGCGTCTGCGACCCCCGCGTCTCACTCGCATAACCCGCGTCTCCGAGTCTCTTTCTCTCTCAGTTTCTCCCTCTTCCTCTCTCTAACTCTTTCTCTCTCCTCTTCACTTTCTCCCTCTAAACATTTATATATATTATTATATTTATGGCGCGTGCGCGAGTTCCATGGATTTAGAGTTTTCGGCTTTCCGGTGATTTAGGCGAGTGTTCTCGCTCTCGCCTCCATTTGGGTTTCCCCGCTCCGTCGGGTCGTCATGTATTTTATTCTATGTTTTCATGTATTTTGTATTGGGCTGAGTCCCTGTATCTGTGTATGGCCGAGTGCCAATCTCTGGACATGTATTGCTCTGTGACGAATGCTTGTACTAGGGTAGTTTCCTTCTTGTACATATACCATGCCTGTGATGTATTGTACTGCCTTATACCATACTTGGCTTCCGGACCCTTCAACCTCCGGTCACTCACTATCTCGAAAGAGAGGTGATTGGGACCGGCAGGTCTCTCAGTTCAGCCTCCGGTCCCTCACTGTCTCGGAAGAGGCGTGATTGGGATCGTCAGGTTTCTCAGCTCCGCCTGGTTATCATGATCAGCGTTCAGCGCTTTACCACTAGATTCGTCTAGGCGAGTTGCTGCCGGATTTACTGCTCGTACTTCAGTCGAGTCGTCCCGGTGACCTCGCCAGACGCTCCAGTGTTAAATACTGTTTGCTGTCTGTACTTCCAGCTTGCTCAGCTCCGCTTGTTTGTGCTCAGCTACTATTCTACCCCATGCCATTACTTCATGCCTGACACCTGTCTATACTACTTGTCGTTTTCATATTACTTTTAACACATGTATATCACCTGACAATTGAGTGTTATCATCTAACACCTGACATGCTACTATTTGGCAAGACCTCTTGTTATGACATGACTTGCCACCGGATTATTATCAATCTCTTGACATGACTGGTTACCTGTCTAATATCATCATCCGGTCATGCTATCACTTGACACCCAGCATGATATACTTGACCTGTGATTATCACATTTACGGGAACCCTGCCTTGTTGTCCTGTACTATGTACAGTGACCTGATATCCTGTATCATGATCAGTGACCTGTTATCCTGTATTATATACAGTGACCTGAACTCCTGAATTCCTGATCATGTCCTGCTCTTGTTATTCCCGTAAATTGATAATTAACCTAATAAATCATAAAAGGAACAACTTGCATCGGGTCGGGGGAAACATGCGGCTATCAATATGTGTTCGTGTTTACAGTGGTATTAGGCATGTTGTGCAACTAAAACTTCCGGTCTGACCTGTGGGCCTCCAGGCGACCGAGGGGAGTGCTGGCTCCCTCCTCCTGAATCCTGAAAAGGGCATACATAAGTCCCTCCTGATAGGCCTTGCGGCTGGTTCCGTCACCAAGCAACGGAACACCCTGTGACCGTGGTCCCGGGCAAGCACGGGACCCACTGTAAACATAGTTCGTTGATACCCCCGCTGGTTTCCAATAACAACCTTGCTTTACTCGGATATGGATCTATGTGTGCTAGGACGCTAGTTCACATAGCTAGATATCAGGGTAAGACGAGAAATAATAAAGTGTCTAATAACCGGCTCTTTAAGTTGTAAGTAGAGGTATGTGGAATGGGACGCATACTGAAGCCTGCAGCCTAAACGGCTTTGAATCTGTGATATGCCTTATCATATTTGCTTGTCCTGGATTTTACTTCGGATTTTCGGTTTATGAGAATTATTATATTAACTGCTCATGCCCTGCTTTATTCCTTGTATCCACCTGACTCCTGTTCATTATCTTATCATGCCCAGAGTACAATTGGATTGTATGTGCTTAGATTATGGTGACATAAGATAAGGGTATATATATGAGGGTTTCCTTGTTTGGATTATTCCTTCGACGTACTAGTCTTATGGAGCCGTGATCTGAAACCATACAATCAGAATTGCTCGTCCTCGGCGTTATTTGGTTTACCGCTTTACATGTGCTTACCCTTGCTCGCCACTTGGCTTTAGTATCACCACTCGCCTGGGGAGTTTCATCTGACTCCCCTGGATCCTTATGTCCAGGTCATGGAGCTTGGAGCATGTCAGAACTTGGAGCGTGTGGATTCTCCCAGTTGCTGATCAGAGTGGCGCAGCGGTAGCGTGGATCTCCAGCAGACCGTTCAGAACTCTATCCTTCCAGGCCCCCTTGTGTGCCTCTCGAGTTTTCCTTTCGTAAACTCGTGAGTGCTCTTTGTACTATTCATCCATGTACATCTGCTTGTAATCTCGCAATTGCGCATGTCAGTGATGTAATATTCATGTAATATTGGATCACCTCTGGTGATAACCTTGTAATTGTACTCATGTGTTGGAATGTATAATGCACCACTTGCTTCCGTACTCTGATTCTTGCCTGTACTGATGCTTAGCGTATATACGTAAGGGTATTTCTGACTTGCGTATATACGTTGCAGTAATGTCCCCGTATCCGCCAGGATCGGGGCGTTACAGGTTGGTATCAGAGCCTAGGCTCTCACCTCCTCAGTACGTCCAGACGGCAAATTAATGGTAAAGAAATTTGCAACTGGAATGCATGAGTCTTGGTTATACAATCCAACTACAAGTACAAAGTTATCCATTCTCTCTTGATAATCTTATCCTTGATTTCTGAAGTTATCCTATCCTTTCATACTTCAGTTTCTTGTTATTCTTGGACCAACTCGGACATGAAAAGATGGGGAAATCATAACGGTTCTGGTACTTCCTAGGGTAACCCTAATGGAGAAAATCTTGATTTAAGACTATTTCTGCAAGATATGATGAGACACGATCAAGTACAGGCGAAGGTCCCGCACCAAGGATCATTGGTTGCACTCCGGGAACAGAAGCCAGGCGACATGTTAGATTTCAGGAAATTACAGCCGGCAACCTTTTCAAGCATGGAGAAGCCAGGAATGCATAGCAGTGGTCAGCAAACCTGATGGATCTTCTAAGTCAACTCGGGTCCCTGACGAGAACTAAGTGAAAATGATCAAGATTCAGTTAGAAGATGTAGCCTGGATGTAGTAGTTGGCGGAAGCAGCGAGACTGGGAAAGCCCATCCCTTGGGACTAGTTCTCGGAGGATTTTTGTAAGAAGATTCTTCTCTGTAATGGCTCAGAAAGAAATGAAAGAATGATTTGTCAAATTGCGGTAGGGAGATTGGATTGTAAATAAGTACACTGCAAAGTTCCTAAAGTATAGTCGGTCGGTGTTTCACATGGTGGCCGACAAGGAGAACCGAGCAAGCAATATCTTAGTGAGAAATGAAGATGAAGAGCAGGATGTTTCTTATCCCCAAGCAGCCCAAGGAGTATTCTCAAGTTCTTCAGTCATCATCCGGGAAGTGGAATGGACCCAGAGAAGAAAGATTAGGATGAGTTGCAGATGAAGTTGGTGAAGAGACCCTCTTAATTGATGGAAGTGAAGGCTCAGACAGGCCCTTGGATGCCCTATTAGCTAAGCCATCCCTCCAACCTTGCCCTCAACACATGACATGGGAGTATCATCTGAAACCGAGCACTTATAACACAACCACCGGAGAAGTCATGAATTATGTCATACACAGGTTCAGAGATTAGTTGAAATGTGACTGACTGTTCAAGGAGACAGAGAACATCACACCAATCAGATCAACTCATCCAGTATCACCGTTGTGAGGGAATCTAGGACCTACTGTCAGAATAACCTCGCTTCATCCCCAGCATCCAGCATGGAGTCGTATACAAAGGAGACTAAGAGTTAGGGCACATGGTGAAGGGAAGCAAATATATGATCTGACTGAAGGGGAAGTCAGGATGCTCAAGATGATGGAGTAAGAACAGAAAATGTGTTCGATATCTGTAGGAGGAATCCTTGAAGTACTGACCGTAATTATTATCCCCATTTTAATATGTCCCGGAGTTGGTAAATTCTCTATATCATATCCTCCTCATTGTCCTATCACCTTCAATCCTGGTCCGTCCTATTTTTCTCCTTATTTCGTGATTCCTATCTCTTCTATTTTGCTATTCTGATTTTTTATAGCCTTTATGCCAACTTAAGATATGCGTAGCTAGAGAGGTAATAGCAGGGCAGATGTAGTCACTCTCATTATGTTCTGGCATTCCTCGACTCTGGTATATCACTTTGTCTTATATTGGGCAGATCTTCGGCCTCGCATTATATTCTTGTATTTATGGATACATCATGGGAGACTAGTACATCAAGCAGAGTAGTCGTCACTTATATAGTCAGATAGATTGCATCATTTCGCGAGGAGTGTCAGTATAGAACAGTATTTCAGAATCAGGGCTTCTGGCAGATAGAGTTATGATAATTTCTATTTTTATTACTCTAATTGTGGTCATGATTTCTTTGACTATGTTCGTGGAATTCGGGTGTTCTCAGGACTGATTTGCAGTCAGATTATTATTTAGAAGACAGCATTCTGGACACGTTTCGGTTATTTTGATTTCTTGATCATGTTCTCAGAGCTACCAACTTCTGGCAGTTTTATGGATTTGATGGACTAAGAGCTCCGCTAGCCTCGCCAAGCGAGGGTTGTGTTCTAGTCATCCGTGAACCTAACCGGGTGTGAGTTTCGTTGCACCCTGGTGCTTAGCATTTAGCGTTGTGTTACGCGCTGGCTTCGTCGCGTGAACTTCGCTATATGCGAGTCTCGCAGAGCGTTAGCCTCGCCGCACCCTAATGCTTAACACCTGAGCTGTGTTACGCGATAACCTCATCTAGGCCTGGTTTCATCCGTGGCTAGTCCCTTCAGTGCTTGGCACTCTAGCCATTCCTCGGATTTCTTCTAGCGTGCTTTCATGGATCTGCTGAACAGAGTTCCATCACTATGTTTGAGCTATCGCCATAGCCTTGTCAATAATCCATTCTACAAATCTTGCAGGGCTCAGATATCTTCTTCATGTTTCATCTGCAGACGGGTTATCATTCAGAAGTCAGTATTCAGAATTCTTCACAGTTATTCTATATTCTTGGCTACGTCTTTCGGAATTAGCAACGCCCAGTTTACGGAAATTCTTAATTATTGGTCTTCTTGATTTATACTCATCATTATCAAGGTTTTCTTTATCTTGGGTATTCTGGTTTATTCCCGGGGAATTAATATGTATATGGCACCTCAGTAATTCTACTGCAGAAGGACAACATCATGCCATGCAGGGTTTTGTATTATATTATGGATTTCAGCACTATGAATTTCTATGGATCTCATCAGCTTTGGTTCACAGCCTGATTGAAGTATTATTGATTTTCTCTCCAAGTCAGCTCACTTTATATTGTTCAGAATGGGTTAGTCCTTTGAAGTTCTGGCAGTGTTCTTTTATAAACAGACATCAGATCAGTATTATTATGGCACCGTCAGAGGATATATATATATACGGCAGAAGTGCAGAGATGCTTTAGTCCTGAGTTAGTTGTTCAGTCAATCTGGGGGAACAACTCATAGTTATTCATATCTTGATTGGCATAATCCTCATTCCTATCTTTTGTGTTCATTTCACCCCTTATCGAAATTGCGAGGACGCAATTTTTTGTAAGGTGGATGGAATGTAACACCCCGCTCCCGGAATACGTACTTAGTTGCGTATTCAGATTTTTGATCGTATTTTTCGATTTACTTCTTGTATTTGTTTTGTATTATGAATTAATTACATGAACGTTTTATCTTGGATTTGGATTCGTGGACTCGGAGTCAGCCCTAGTCTGAACCGAGGGCCCGATCCTAGAGTATTACTCGATTTGGTCTTTTTACTATTCCGATTTGACCGATTTCAGTTTTGAACATCGTTTTCCAATATTTTAGATTTTCTATGATTTTCTGGAAATTTTCTCAATTAAGTTGAAAATCTTCAAAACCGGTGTCGACCAGTACCGCTGACCGATTCCCGGATTTTTAATTTGCAAACTAATTAGAATTACTAAAAGTGTCTTTAGACGTTATTTCTCAAAATCACATTTCCTATCTAAATACCTTTTTCTGAGGATTTTATGAATTTATGGAAATTCCACCGGAGTCGGTATCGGCCAGTATCGCTGGTTGATTCCGGGACTATCGGGATTGAATTTCTGAATTCCGCTTTCACTTTGCTTCTTAAAATCATATTTTACTCTTTAATACATTTTCTGAGATTTTTCAGAATTTATCAAAATCCGGCCGACCCGGTGTGGACCGGTATCGGCGGCTGACTTTTGGATTTTTAATTTGAAAACGGGATTTTATTTTGGAAAACCGATTTCATATTATTCCTCAGGATGACGTTTTCTACCTCCGGGTATTTTTGGGGATTTTTCTGGAACAGTCGATTTCGCGCCCATATTATTATATCATTATTTTGTGGAATCTTGTACTTTCTTTCTTTCTTTTCTCTTCCACCTCAACTCCAGCCCATTCCTCCCCCACGTGGGAGACACCACCTCCCTCACCTACTCCCTTTCCCATCAATCCCTATCACAATCTCTCTCCCCTTTCCTTTTTCTTTTTCTTTTCTTTTTCTTTTCTTTCCCTTCATTCTTTCTTCTTCTCTTCTTCTTCTTCTTCTTCTCCTCCAAGAGAGGGCCGAACCCCCCAAATCCAACCACCACCACCACCGGCGTCTCCGGCCACCACGACGCCGGCGAGAAGACCACAAAGTCCGGCCATCTCCTTCCCTCCTCTTTCTTTTTCTCTTCCTTTCTTTCCTTTTCTTTCCTTTTCCTTTCTTTTTCTCCCCTTGGTTTCGGCCACGGCTACCACCCTCACCGCCGACCTTCACCCTCCTCCGGCACCTCCGGCGGAGGCAGACCGCCGCCGGCGCCATGCCGGCGGCCTTGGACTCGTCCAGGGGGCCTCCCGGCCCCCTGTGCATCCTTGTTGAGGGGGCACAGCCCCTCCTTTTCTTGGGGTGGCCGGCGCCACCCCAGTTTGGGGCGCCGCCGGCGCTGTGCCGGCGGCCGTGGGCGGCCAGGGGCCCACCTGGGCCCCTGTGCTTGATCTGAGAGGGGGCAAGCCCCTCTCTTTCTCTCTCTGCAGGAAGGGGGCAAAGCCCCCTCCTCTGTTCTGTTGAGGGGGCAGCCGCCCCCTCCTCCTTTGCTGGTGGCCGGCGCCGCCCGGCGCCGCCGCCTGACCGGCGCCGCCGCCTGGCCGGCGGCCAGTCCGAGCACCCCCAGCCGGGGGTGCTGTGCGGGATCCAGAGGGGGGCAACAGCCCCCCTTGTTTTCTCTCCCCTGTCCTGCACTCTCTCTCTCTCACCTGCCCTCACTCTCTTTCTCTCTCCTGGGTCCCTCTCTCTCCCTTGGATTTCTCTCTCTCCTCAACTCCCTGTCTCTCTTTGTGACTTGCCGACGCGGATCTAACCCCCCGCGTGCGGGCTCCCTCTTTGTAACGCGACCTTCGCGTTACTGTATCGTCACGACGCGAGACTACTCCCGCGTCTGTGATCTCCTCGTGCTAGCGCGATGCGGACCCCACGGCCGCGTCCGCGTTTCCCTCGTGCCCTGATTTGAACGCGGGTCCCGAACCCCGCGTTTGTGGTGTCTTCACAACGCGACTCCTGCGTTTGTGATTCCCGTGTCCGCGTTCTTCTCCGTTGGCAAGACTTAGGGCCGGTACCCTCCTTTTGGATTGGGGCCGAACATCCCTTCGTCGGGCACAACAAAGGAAGCACCTTTCCTCCTCTCTGTTCGTTTCCTAACGCGGATCTCAACCCCGCGTTTGAGGTATCTTCGCAGAGCGATCCCCGCGTCTGCTATTTCCGCGACGCGACTCCCGCGTCTGCGACCCCCGCGTCTCACTCGCATAACCCCGTCTCCGAGTCTCTTTCTCTCTCAGTTTCTCCCTCTTCCTCTCTCTAACTCTTTCTCTCTCCTCTTCACTTTCTCCCTCTAAACATTTATATATATTATTATATTTATGGCGCGTGCGCGAGTTCCATGGATTTAGAGTTTTCGGCTTTCCGGTGATTTAGGCGAGTGTTCTCGCTCTCGCCTCCATTTGGGTTTCCCGCTCCGTCGGGTCGTCATGTATTTTATTCTATGTTTCCATGTATTTTGTATTGGGCTGAGTCCCTGTATCTGTGTATGGCCGAGTGCCAATCTCTGGACATGTATTGCTCTGTGACGAATGCTTGTACTAGGGTAGTTTCCTTCTTGTACATATACCATGCCTGTGATGTATTGTACTGCCTTATACCATACTTGGCTTCCGGACCCTTCAACCTCCGGTCACTCACTATCTCGAAAGAGAGGTGATTGGGACCGGCAGGTCTCTCAGTTCAGCCTCCGGTCCCTCACTGTCTCGGAAGAGGCGTGATTGGGATCGTCAGGTTTCTCAGCTCCGCCTGGTTATCATGATCAGCGTTCAGCGCTTTACCACTAGATTCGTCTAGGCGAGTTGCTGCCGGATTTACTGCTCGTACTTCAGTCGAGTCGTCCCGGTGACCTCGCCAGACGCTCCAGTATTAAATACTGTTTGCTGTCTGTACTTCCAGCTTGCTCAGCTCCGCTTGTTTGTGCTCAGCTACTATTCTACCCCATGCCATTACTTCATGCCTGACACCTGTCTATACTACTTGTCGTTTTCATATTACTTTTAACACATGTATATCACCTGACAATTGAGTGTTATCATCTAACACCTGACATGCTACTATTTGGCAAGACCTCTTGTTATGACATGACTTGCCACCGGATTATTATCAATCTCTTGACATGACTGGTTACCTGTCTAATATCATCATCCGGTCATGCTATCACTTGACACCCAGCATGATATACTTGACCTGTGATTATCACATTTACGGGAACCCTGCCTTGTTGTCCTGTACTATGTACAGTGACCTGATATCCTGTATCATGATCAGTGACCTGTTATCCTGTATTATATACAGTGACCTGAACTCCTGAATTCCTGATCATGTCCTGCTCTTGTTATTCCCGTAAATTGATAATTAACCTAATAAATCATAAAAGGAACAACTTGCATCGGGTCGGGGGAAACATGCGGCTATCAATATGTGTTCGTGTTTACAGTGGTATTAGGCATGTTGTGCAACTAAAACTTCCGGTCTGACCTGTGGGCCTCCAGGCGACCGAGGGGAGTGCTGGCTCCCTCCTCCTGAATCCTGAAAAGGGCATACATAAGTCCCTCCTGATAGGCCTTGCGGCTGGTTCCGTCACCAAGCAACGGAACACCCTGTGACCGTGGTCCCGGGCAAGCACGGGACTCACTGTAAACATAGTTCGTTGATACCCCCGCTGGTTTCCAATAACAACCTTGCTTTACTCGGATATGGATCTATGTGTGCTGGGACGCTAGTTCACATAGCTAGATATCAGGGTAAGACGAGAAATAATAAAGTGTCTAATAACCGGCTCTTTAAGTTGTAAGTAGAGGTATGTGGAATGGGACGCATACTGAAGCCTGCAGCCTAAACGGCTTTGAATCTGTGATATGCCTTATCATATTTGCTTGTCCTGGATTTTACTTCGGATTTTCGGTTTTATGAGAATTATTATATTAACTGCTCATGCCCTGCTTTATTCCTTGTATCCACCTGACTCCTGTTCATTATCTTATCATGCCCAGAGTACAATTGGATTGTATGTGCTTAGATTATGGTGACATAAGATAAGGGTATATATATGAGGGTTTCCTTGTTTGGATTATTCCTTCGACGTACTAGTCTTATGGAGCCGTGATCTGAAACCATACAATCAGAATTGCTCGTCCTCGGCGTTATTTGGTTTACCGCTTTACATGTGCTTACCCTTGCTCGCCACTTGGCTTTAGTATCACCACTCGCCTGGGGAGTTTCATCTGACTCCCCTGGATCCTTATGTCCAGGTCATGGAGCTTGGAGCATGTCAGAACTTGGAGCGTGTGGATTCTCCCAGTTGCTGATCAGAGTGGCGCAGCGGTAGCGTGGATCTCCAGCAGACCGTTCAGAACTCTATCCTTCCAGGCCCCCCTGTGTGCCTCTCGAGTTTTCCTTTCGTAAACTCGTGAGTGCTCTTTGTACTATTCATCCATGTACATCTGCTTGTAATCTCGCAATTGCGCATGTCAGTGATGTAATATTCATGTAATATTGGATCACCTCTGGTGATAACCTTGTAATTGTACTCATGTGTTGGAATGTATAATGCACCACTTGCTTCCGTACTCTGATTCTTGCCTGTACTGATGCTTAGCGTATATACGTGAGGGTATTTCTGACTTGCGTATATACGTTGCAGTAATGTCCCCGTATCCGCCAGGATCGGGGCGTTACAAGACTCGTCATCTCGCAAGGGATATGAATACCTTTATACGTGATCTTACCATTCCATGGATGGGAATTGGTAAGTGATTTTGGAGAGGGAATCAAATGGGAACAGGTCCCTTAGGATTTTTAGCAAACCCCCAGTTGTCAACGGATTTGGTATGCCTTTGCCAACTACCGTTTGAGTCGGGCTAGCCATGCTATTCCCCTTAACATGATGAGTTATCGAGGACTTTTGTTGGGCTTAAAGGCTAATATTTTCCTCTATCCTTAGCTGTAGAATCAAATGGGAACAGGTCCCTTGGGATTTTTAGTAAATCCTCAGCTATCAACGGATTTGGTATGCCTTTACCAACTACCATTTGAGTCGGGCTAGCCATGCTATTTCCCTCAGCATGATGAGTTGTCGAGAACTTATGTTGGGCTTAAAGGCTAACGTTTTCCTCTATCCTTAGTTGTTAGAGGTGTTGGATTATTTGGTTGCTGTATTCGTAACCTTGATTCTTCTTTGAAACAACCAGTGTACGATCAGCTCGATACTGATTTATGGTTGTATGATTTTGTTTAGAGAAAGAGAGGAGCGCTCCTTCTGCATATCTTGGATCTGAAGGTCTTGATCAGAGGTGTAATGTTAACTTGATCATGAGAAGGGTCCTATCAAGGATAATTCTTCTTTAAAAACCTGCCGTTGATCGGCATCATGAGTAAATCACCATCTGAAGTCATAAGGCGATATGCCCTGTTTGAATAGACTGTTTCTATTACAAATGGGCCTTCCCATTTGGGCTGAAATTTGCCTTTGGTTTTGTGCGACATGATCATCGGTCGTCTGACGGCTAAAACCAAATCTCCTTTCTGAAAAACTCTTTGCTTGACCTTCTTTTTGAAGACTTTTGAGATCCGGGCTTGATACAACTCAATGTGTTGCTGAGCTTGTAACCGCTTCTCATCTAGGGCTTCGAGCTCTTGGAGTCGCAATCGATCGTTGTCCTCCGTTGTCATCTTAGTCATCAAATCGACTCGTAATGACGACATCTAGATTTCAACGGTTTGACTGCTTCGCACCCGTATACCAGAGAAAAAGGTATATTACCTGTCGGGGTCCGAATTGTGGTTCGGTAGGCTCAAAGGCATTCACTAAGTTTCTCATTCCAGTCTTGCTTATTTGAGGAAACGGACTTTTTGAGTAGCTTAATGATTGTCTTGTTGAATGCTTCCGCCTAGCTGTTAGCGGCAGGATTATAAGCAGTTGATGTCACATTCTAAATTTGGTATTTATCACAGAACCGATAGAATATCTGGCTCGCAAATAGGGGACCGTTATCATGGATGATCCTCCTAGGGACACCAAATCGATGGATGACATGGTGTTTGATGAAATTAACCATGTTAGAAGTTTTAACTTCCACCAGTGGTATAGCTTCTGCCCACTTTGAAAAATAATCGGTTATTGCTAAGATAAACTAGTGACCTCTCGTTGAGGAGGGGCTGATTGGCCCTACGACATCGATCCCCACGCTTCAAATGGCCATGAAGTAACAGTTGGATGAAGCAACTCTGGAGGCTGATGTATGAAGTCCGCATGAATTTGGCAGGCCTTACACCTTCGTGCATATTGGATGGCATCGGCTATCATGGTTGGCTAATAATATCCAAGCCTGTGCAATCGGTCTTTAAGTTTTGGACCTGGCTGATGAGCTCCGCATATGCCGTCATGCGATTCTTTAAGAACTTTTTGTGCTTCTAAATTAGAAAGGCAACGGAGGAGGTTACCGTCATATGAACGACGGTAACGTGTCTTCAGAGTTGGATCATAGTAAAAGCGAAGAGAACTTCGCCTGATAAATGCCGCATCTTTAGGGTTATCCGGCAGCAAACCATGCAGAGCATAGTCGATGAGAGAAAATAGCCAATCTCTCAGTTCAAGATCCATCGAGATATTATAGACCACTCTGGTTCTCAACATATATTTAGAGCAGACAAGGTGTCGAGTCGCCACTGTAAGGTGATACTTGGTGTCGACTGGTAAGGCTAACGTTGTTGCTAATGCAGCCAGAGCATTGGCCCTAGTATTCTGGGATCGAGATACGTGACCGATGTAAAAGCCATCAAATAAATTAGCCATTTTGATGACCGCATGATGATAAGGTACCAAGTCTTCGTGATGGACCTTGTACTCGCCTTTAACCTGATTGACAATCAGTTTTGAATCACCATAAGCTTCAATAGCGTACCCCCATTTCATGAGCGAGCTGAAGACCAATGAGTAGAGCATTGTATTCTGCCACATTGTTGGAGCATGATTCCGTCAGAGAAAATGCTCTAGGAAGGACATGGTTTTGTGGAGAGATAAACACAACCCCCATACCAGCAATGATCTTGCCTTTAGGGCCTATTCGTGATGCTCCACGAAGAACATCTACCAAACTTCATCCTCTGAAGTTATATTAGATTCGAAGACTTCATCTGAAATATCTTCATGAAGTTTTGAGCTTTCTAGAACCGGATGGGCAGCCAAGAACTCTGCAAGTGCCTGTCCTTTAATCGCCTTCTGAGGGACAAAAAGCATATCATACTGAGACAAAAGGAGGGCCCATCTAGCTAATCTTGAATTTAATAACCCTGGTTTCGTCATGAGAAGACGCAAAGGATTCACTCTGAAAATGACATGTATGGTTTGGCCGACCAAATAATGTCGTGTCTTCTGAATAGTAAAGACAAGAGCTAAGCATTCTTTCTTAATAGGATTATAGCAAGATTTCTCCCCTATCAGAGTCCTGCTTAAATAATAAATAGCTTGTTCATGACCATTATCATCTTTTTAAGCAAGCAGAGCACCGAGAGAATGGTCCATGGCTTTTACATAAAGCAGGAACGATTTTCCTGATGTGGGAGATACTAAGACTGGAGGTTTTGTGAGATATCTTTTAATATCTTCGTAAGCTTCTTGACAGGCTTGATCCCATACAAAAGAGACACCCTTTTTCATGAGTCGGGTGAACGGTTGACAGCGACCTGAGAGATTTGCGATGAATCTTCTGATATAAGCCAGTCTACCTTATAGGCCCCTAAGTTCTTTGAGATTCTTAGGTGGATGCATGTTCTGAATTGCTTTGATTTTGTCCGGGTCAAGATGAATTCCTCTTGATGTAACGATAAATTCAAGGAATTTGCCACTCGAAACCCCCAAGAAGGATTTTGCCGAATTCATCTTCAGTTGATGAGCCCGCATTATATCGAACATCGTTCTTAAGTCACGAAGATGGTCATTCTTATCGCGACTTTTGACAGCAATATCGTCGACATAACATTCTACCATTTTTTGGAGATGATCACGAAAAATCATACTCATCGCCCGCTGATAAGTTGCCCCTGTGTTCTTTAACCCGAAGGGCATCACGGTATAACAGTATATCCCCAACGGTGTCCGGAATGAAGTATGCTTTTCATCCTCTGGATACATCTTAATTTGATTGTACCCTGAAAAATCGTCCATGAAGGACATCCTTTCAAATCCGCAGGTATTGTCAATCATAACATCGGTGATGGGCAGTGAAAATTCGTCTTTAGGACAGGCTGTATTGAGATCACGGTCGTCGATGCAGATCTGTATCTTCCCATTCTTCTTGAGAACGGGAACGATATTAGCAACCCAATCTGGATGCTGTTCCTACCGTATGAAGTCGCATGCAATGAGCTTATGAACTTCGACTTCAATAGCCTCCATAATGTTCGGACGAAACCAGCGTTGCTGCTGCTTGACTGGCTTGGCGTCAGGTCTGATGTTCAGACGATGCATGGCTACTTGTGGATCAAGTCCGGGCATGTTTTCGTAGTTTCATGCAAAGACATCTATATACTCCTTTATGGGTATCATCAATTCTTCTCTTTCTGTGAGTGATAAGCCTTCACTTATAAAGATGGGCTTAGGGTGATCTTGACTATCCAAGTTAACCTGGATCACCTTGTTTTCAGTAGGTGGTTCGCGTTGTTCGAATCGCTTTTCCTACTGGAGATCCAACTGTTAAGCCCATGATTCCTCATCAGTAGCTTTAGCTGGCTCTAATTGGTTGCTTGAATTCATATTAACAGTGAGCTCTTTGAACACCGTTCCCACGCTGACATCCAAGTCCCATTCGGAAGAAGAGGCAGAGTGTGATGGGATTGGTTTGTTATCTTCAGATTGAACCGTTACTGGCGATGTAGGTGTAACATATCCCAACCCCCTGCATGTGTTATCATAGTAATTTATCGGTTTCCCTCTTGGTACGAAGTTGCGCAGAAAACCACGTCTTCCTTTTCTAAAATTCAGGTCCTTCCCATGCTACAGGTTGCATCCCATTTTCCTCATCATATGGCGTGCTGATCACGCATAATGAAAAAATTGTGGGGTGTCTGAGTCTGAACTTGAATCTGCGGCTGTAGACCTTTGCAGTTGGGCTTTACCAAATATTATTGGTAATTGACTCTCTTTGGATGGTGGAACCACTAAAACAGATCCTTCTATGAATTCCACGGGTGTACTTGATGTACTTGGCTTATGTAAGGGTATGTGCAGAGAGCTATCCGTAACGGATTCAAACAATTCAACACTCACAGGATAATCAAAGGAAATATTGTCATTAATTACCCATTCGCCCTCATCTCCAGAAGGAGTGTTACATTGGGGATTATTAAGACATGCTACAATCGGTTCACCGATCAAAATGGCTGGCATGTCTGCTTCAGACTCTAAATCCGCCTCATTGCCACTGTCATCATCGTCAGGCAATGATTCTTTTGATGTTTCACCGATCTCTTGATACAGGAGAGCATTAGTAAAGTAAATTTTCACCCATTTGAATGGTTGCTTTTCGGCGAAAATAGTTCGTACTGTTGCATCATCTTCAACATATTTGAAGCACTGATGCAGAGTGGAGGGGACAATCCAATTAGCGTGGATCCAAGATCTCCCTAATAACAAGTTGTATGACGTGTCAGCGTCAATGACATAGTACGTAACCTCTGACTTCAGGCTCCCTATTCGGCAACGGAGTCGAATCTTTCCAAGTAGATGACTACTCTATGCATTAAAACCGTATATTGTTGTAGTGGTTGCAGACAACCGATACAGTGGTATGCCAAGGAAGTGGAGAGTCTTTTGGGGATAATACTGAGTGCAGACCCCGGATCAACCTGTACCCTTTCAATGCATGTTGAACCAATGTATCTGGTGTAGTACAAAGGTCGATCATGCTTGTTATCTTTGAGAAGCATATCCTCCGCTCTGAAGGTAATAGCAGGTACCTTTGATTGCACATGATGGCATTCAGGGCAAGAAGATTGAGTGTCTTCTTTAGGGATTTCTGGCATATATGTCAGGAATGATTCTGAGTTAGCCAGTGCATCTCTGAGTGCTTCTCTTGTCTCTTTCGAGAGACGAAGGAGCTCGTGTATGGTAATACGAGCTGGGATATTAGCCAGCTGGGCCAATATGTCAAAACGAAAGGGCATGTTAAGCCCTGAGCCTGAAGGCTTCTTCAGGACATGGTCGAATTGGATTTCTTTCTGCTTCTCTTTTCCCGTTGTCGGGAGCGGAGCCGGTGTGGACATTTGTACTGACGTCGTCTGTTGTTGTGTCTCGTCAGTAGCTTTCTCATACTGTTTTAAGTATGATTTTTGGATTGAGTACCTGTCGGCTGAGGTACATTAGCCTGCGTCGTGCATGCATTCTTTTCCCCTTCAGAATCGCTGATAAAAGCTGCTGTGAGATTGCCATCATCCGGCAGGATGGAGATAACATTGCAAGATTTGCCCTTCGACTTGGATTTCTTCGAATCCCATTGTTCATCTTGGACAAGGTCTGGGTGTATCCACATGATTTCCTCTGTCTCCAATGTTAAGGGAAAAAGACCATTATTCTCTTAAGTTTTAGCTGAAGGATGCTTTACTTCTAGCCGTGGTGCAGGGATTGGAAAGGTCCCGTCAGGAACTGTGACTTTTGGGGTTTTGCCGAACTCGAGAGTCACCATGTTTGCAGTGACTTTCTTTTGCTCTGACTTCAGAGTCAGAACTCCAGCATCGACTAAATCTTGAATTTTGTCCTTGAGGACAAAGCACTTATCAGTAGGATGATGAACCATCCTATGAAAGAGACAATAGTTGGGGTCATTCGTGCGTCCCATTTCATTAGGGCGTCGAACATCCGGCAGCTTCAATTTATTTCCTTTGTGGAGTAAATGGAATATTGCGACCACCTGTTTGTCTTTGAAGGAGTACTGTTTCGAAGGAAACTTAGACTCCTGATTATTGAAGTCGCTCTTCTTGGCCTTCGAATGAACATCTTCTGACAATTCAATGGACATAGTCTCTTTCCCTTTAGCTTGGGAAGACTGTGCCATGTCTCTGCGCTCCTTATTATTCATACCCCATTTGCCTTTAGAGATAGATGGTTCGAACTTCTTAGCTGACTTTTCGGCTATCTCAGCTTGTTAGACTAGTTCCTTCTATGTATGGGCTTTGGCAGCCTCCATACGAATCTCCACTTGGTCGAGTAAGTTATGCCTGCATGTCTGCAAGAGCATGGGTAATGGCATCCCTGCTGGGCACATCAAAGATAAGTTTTTGAACCGTTCAATGTAGTCGCGAACAGATTCGCCCTTCTTCTGTACGGTAGAGAGGAGTTTGTTCATGGTCACCTCGGTATCATCCTCGTAGAAACGAGAAAGAAATCGAGTTTTTAGGTCAATCCAAGAATTGATAGAGCCCGAAAGAAGGCTTCGGAACCAGTCGAATGCTACCCCCTTCAGGGTGCCAATAAACAGTCTGGTCATGATAGCATCATTGTCTATAACATTACCGGTCTGAGACCTGAAGTAATAGATGTGCTGGTTTGGCGAGCTCTTACCATCATACGTATGTAACGTTGGTGGCTTGAACTTTCGTGGGTATGGTACTGAATCCCATTCTAAAGGGTAAGGACGAACTGCCCCTACTTTCTTTAGTTCATCCCTCTGAGTTAGGGATGCGATCTGAGCTTGGATGCCTTTAAGAACTTCAGCGTCCATAGAAGAACTTTCCTTTGACTTCTCAGTCTTTGGTTGTTCATTGCTATGATGTTCTTCCTCATTATGATCACTCCCGGTATCATTGTTATTTCGGTTAATGAGGAGTTGGCGAGCATCTGTTAAATGTTGTCTAAAGCTTCCTGTTGAGTCTTAGAGGTTTGTTCTTGAGCTTCTAGCCGTCGGCGGAGGTCATCATTATCGTTATCAGCCATATTCACTGATACTCTACCGTTCGTACCGAGCTGACTGTCGCTGAAGAGGCATACCCACTGTCTTCATCCTCCTCATCAGACCATTGAAATAATCTTCTCATTGGTTCTGGTGAGGTTACTGTAGTTGAGGAGGATGGATGCTCATAACTGTAGAGTATTGCGACCCTAGATCTGGTGTTTTGGAAGACACATTCTTTGTGTACCAAGACTTCGCCAAGGCCCGGACTATAATCCGGATTTGGAGAACTGGAGGGAGCGGTATGCGACGCTCGTCTGTCCCTACGCGGGTCTCGTCCCCTTTCGATCATATTAATGGATGCTAAGGGCAGATCTTGTGATACGCTCCTTTTGCGATGCTTCACAGGATCTTGTTCCGATAGTCGATCAAAAACTGATCGTCGGTCTGGAGAAGTGGCGGGGATTGGTCCAAGCCAACAATGGACTGAGTGGACTGTCACCAACTGACATCCCACTTGTTGACAATAGGGGGAGAAGTCCAACAAGATTCCGACTTCCATTTACTTGTCAAGAATTCTCGCAAGTCAGACCCAGCCGAGCTTAAGCGGTTTAGCGCAGAGGCTCTGTTGGATTGCGCATAGGACGATGCCCTGTTCTTTTCATCACCGCAGAGGTAATTAGCACAAAATAGTACTTTAGCTCTAGCTTCACGGTTAAGAACTTTGGGAATGTCCTTGGATGCTGAAGCTACATAAGCACCGCTATCAACACTTAGGGACGATCCCTTTGCTCCGCTGCGAAGAGCGAGCTTAGTGCTTGATGAACTGGGGAGCGGAGCACACTGTGGTGCTTTGTTCGCTTCCTTGCTGCGAAGGTGGTTAGTACTAGATAGTGCTTTAGCTCTAACTTCGCGGCTAAGAACTTTGGGAATGTCCTTGGGTGCTGAAGCTGCATAAGCACCGCTGTCAACACTTAGAGATGATCCCTTAGCTCCGCTGTGAAGAGCGAGCTTAGCGTTCGAGGAACTGGGGGGCGAAACACGCTGTGGTGCTTTGTTTGCTTCCTTACTTCGAAGGTGATTAGCACTACTAGGTGCTTTAGTTCCAGTCTGGAGGCTGGGAACTCCGCGCGTACCCTGAGTTACTGGCGTTGTGTTTGCCGTGTCATAAGTAAATTCGCTCATAAGAACAAGGTTGGCGCAAGGAGTTGCTGCTCCTGAATTAGGCGAAGGTATAGTCGCCGTTTTAGCTTCGCGGCTAATGACCTCGGTGAAGTAGGTAGGCATTTTGCTTTTGTCTTCGCATGATAGGCGAGCCTGTGGCGTAGCTACGCCTGAAGTTTCATATAGAGCTTTCTGCTTTGGCCTCCACATCTGCTTTAGAAGAGGAGATTTAGGTTCGCAGGAAACCTGGCTAGCCTCGCGCGAGGCTGAGAGGAGTTGGGAGGAAATCCGTTCGGCTACTCGCCCATCTAGGGCTGGTTTCTGCTCTAAAATCTTGGTCACCGAGACCTTCTTATGCTTCCGTGCGTCGAGCATTGGATCACCTCTAGAGAAGAGTTCTTCAAATTTTCCTTGGTCGAAATGAACGACCAGGTTTTCAAAGGTAACAGGCTCAAGATCCTAACCCTCCTTGTTGTGCCAGAAGACCGTAGTAGGCTTGCAATGAGTCTTATCTATCTCGATAGAGACTTGCTTCGAAGAATTAACCAGAGGGGTTCCGACTACGCCGACTTCCTTGCACTCAACAGTAGACCCGAAGGTCTGTTTGTCGCATTGCGACACTTGATTCTCAACAGTGGAGAATGCAATTCCCAGCGGAGTCGCCATTTTATTTTTCATTGATTTTGCAAAGGGGAAAACTTACAAAAAAGGGGTCGAGGAGCTAAATTACAAGTAATTCTTTGCAGTAAGAAGATTACAGATAGATCTCCTCTGAGATTTCTGGGGAAGTGTGCCAGAAGGAATCTGATTAGCGCGCGATCACTTTATCCCTTTGACGATACGATCAATCAGACAATCGGACTGCTGCCTGATAGGATTCCCTTCTCGCCTGGTTCAGAGAATCGGAGAACAGAAGGTCGGTAGAGCCCTCTTGTTACTTCTCGTGCTGCCTTCGCTTGGGAATTCCTTCTCGCCTGGTTTCGGAAATTTCTTGAGAGGGAGGAAGGTCTTAGGGTATTAGCACCCTGATTAGAGAAGTAATTCTCTGAATTCTTGGAAGCAGGAGAGTAGATCCCTGTCCTTAGCCGTCTCTCCTCTTTTTTTTCAGCCTCTCCTCATTTTAGCTCTCGCCCCTGGTAGGCTATTTATAAGGAGGAGTAGGGGTATAATTGCCCTGAAAATCTAGAAATGGTTGGGTCAATCTGTTTTACATCCGGTAAGTAGCCTCGCCGCGAGGCTAGAATCAGCTTTTGCAAAGATAGGAATAGCAAGTAGTGCTGATCTCTTGATACGCTCTGCTAAATGAGGGATGTGCCCTTGATTCTTTTCAAATAACTGAAAGATTTCTCCTGATCTTCTCACTTGATTGGGAGAGTTAAAAAATCATGGCAAACAACTGTCAAATTTGATCTCAATTAGATTTGATCTCATCTAGAGATTTGATTGGTCAAAGGTGACCATAAAAGACTCGCAGCGGAGTCATTGCGTTGAGCTCATGGCGGAGCTGGGAGAAGCATCTGGCGAATTTAAAAAAAAGCTCTTTAGTAGAGCTGGATAACTTTGTGGCGAAGCTACCAATTACCCTTTTGCGCAGCTGCATGGGGCTTCGAGTGAAGCTAACTCTTTGCGGAGTTAACTGAGCATTTCTATGCGAAGTTGTAAGTTAGCTCGCAGCGAGACTGTGAAGGAGCTTCCTACGATGCTAAGCAACTTTGGCTTCTTATGCGAGACTTATCTCGTGGGCTCGTGCGAGACTAAGTGTTGAGCTAACTTAGTATCTCTGGTCCTGCTTGGCCCTTTTCACGAGCTTTTCTTGGCTTACTGTCTGCTTCACTGGATCAGTAGAATCCAAGTTGTTGATACGTCCCTTTGAGATGGGTGAAGAACTGGTCGTCAGCTTGTCTGCCGCTTGTCTTTTGTAGATGTCAACAAGTTAGACATTGTTCAGGCCAGTTAGGAATCTCGTCTTTTTTAGAGTGTCAACATTGATCACTCTGCATCTGGCCAAAACCCTGCAAGAGGATCCACCAGAACCCGAAACTGATCGGGAATCAGTCCTTGCAGTCGATGCATGGACTCAAGATGACTTCGTTTGCCAAAACTATATTTTGAATGGACTGGATGCTTTACAATGTCTACAGTCCTATTACAACAGCAAAGAAGTTATGGGTCAATCTTGATAAAAAAATACAAGCCTAAGGATGCCAGTACCAAGAAGTTCATCATAGAACGATTTCTGGAGTATAAAATGGTGGACAATAAGACTGTGATCAGTTAGGTGCAAGAGTTCCAGCTTATCTTGCACGAGATAGAAGCTGAAGGTATGAATCTACCTGAAACTTTTCAGGTTGCTACTATCGTGGAGAAACTCCTACCTGCGTGGAGAGATTTCAGGAACTACCTGAAGCACAAGCGCAAGGAGCTGAAGTTGAAAGATCTCATTGTGAGGCTTCGAATTGAGGAGGACAACAGAAAGTTCAAGAAAAGGAGCAGTAAGAATTCCTATAAAGCCAAGGCCAATGTGATCGAAGACTCAAAGGTGAAAGCGTATACTTCCAAAGGCTTAAAGTGGAAGAAGACTGCCCAAGGGTATAAAGGTAAGGTCCAAGAAGGCAAGAACATGCGCTTCAAGGAAATTTACTACATCTGCAACAAAGAGGAGCATAAGGCGAATGAATGTCGCAGCCGTCTCAAAAAAGAACAAGAACAACCATCCACAGGCAAACCTGACCGACCATGCGTCACCAAGCCTTTCAGCTGTGGGGTCAGAAGTGAATCTGACGACCAACAATAAGGATTGTTGGGTAGACACTGGGGCTACTCGACACATCTGCTCTGAGAAATTATTATTCTCTGAATATCATAAACTATAGCAAGATGAGCAACTCTTCATGGGAAACTCAGCCGTCTCCAAGGTTGAGGGAAAAGTAAAGGTCATCCTGAAGTGAACATCTGAGAAAGAGCTTACTCTAAACGATGTGCTACATGTTCCAGATATCTGCAAGAATCTGATCTCAGGATTAATAATTAGTAAGAAAGGATTTAGAATGATTTTTGAATCAGATAATTTGTACTTACTAAGGGTGGGATGTATGTGGGAAAGAGTTATCTTGTTGATGGACTTTTAAAGTCAATGTTGCAGTGGTGGACAAAAAGTCTGTGCATTTGTACCCTAAGCTTATAAATAAAGAAAAGTCTTCTATTTATTTGCTTGAGTCTCCTATTTTATGGCATGCTAGGTTAGGACATGTAAATTACAAGTTTTTAAGAAACTTATCTAATCTAGGAATATTCCTAAACTCAACTTGGAAGAAATCCGCAAGTGTGAGATTTGTGTTGAAGCCAAGTTCGCGAAAAATTCATTTCACTCAATTGATCGAAATACAGGACCTTTAGGGTTAATTCATAGCGATCTGTGTGACTTGAAGTTTATGCCAACTAGAGGCGGAAAAAAGTATTTTATTATTTTTATTGATGACTGTACAAGATACTTTTATGTGTATCTTCTAAACAGTAAGGATGAGGCAATGAATATGTTTATAACATATAAAGCCAAAGTTGAGAATCAACTCAACAAGAATATCAAGATTCTAAAATCCGATCGAGGCGGAGAATATGAATCAAATGATTTTAGTGAGTTATGTACTAAATGTGGTATAATCCACTAAACTATAGCACCATATACTCCTCAGAAAAATAGAATTGCTAAACGGAAGAATAGAACTTTGAAGGAGATGGTCAATTTCATGCTCGTAAGTTCTAGAGCTCTGCAGAACTTGTGGGAGGAAGCTCTGTTAACTGTAAATTATATTCTAAACAGAGTATCCTACAAGAAATTTGGTCTTATACCATTTGAGTTGTGGCATGGAAGGACACATTCCTACCATTACCTCAAAATGTGGGGGTGTCTTGCAAAGGTACTAGCATCATTACCTAAAAAGACTAAGCTAGGAGCAAGAACTATAGACTGCATGTTCATAAGCTATGCCTTGAATAGTAGTGTCTACAGATTTCTGATTCATAAATCAGAAATACCAGATATTCATGTAAACATGATTATCGAATCTAGAGATGCTGTGTTCTTTGAAGACATTTTTCCATACAAACGGGAAAAAGATAAGACTTCTGGGAAAAGAACATATGAGATGGCGTTCAGAGATGAAAGCCCCGAGGAACCGATTGTTAGTACGAAAATTGAACCAAGAATAAGTCAGAGATCTAGAATCTCAAGATCTTTTGGTTCAGATTTCATAACGTATGCTATTGAAAGCGAACTTCAAACATTTAAAGAGGTTATGTCTACCCCAGAAGCACAAATGTGGAAAGAAGCTATAAATAGCGAAATAGAATCCATACTAAATAATCATACTTAGGAAGTAGCAAACTTACCTCCTGGCAGTAAACCATTTCGGTGTAAGTAGATTTTCAAAAGAAAATTAAAACCCGATAAATCTATCAATAAGTACAAGGCTAGATTAGTAGCCAATGGCTATCGACAAAAGGAAGGACTTGACTACTTCGATACTTATTCACTAGTAACAAGAATAACCTTCATTCGTATGTTGATTATAAATGTAGTATTCATAACTTAGATATCCATCAAATGGATGTCAAGACTGCAATCTTAAACCGTGAATTAAATGAAGAAATATAATGGAGCAACCTGAAGGATTTATAGTCAAGGGATAAGAACACAAAGTGTGTAAATTGGTAAAATCTTTATACGGTCTAAAGCAGGCTCCAAAATAATGACATGAGAAATTCGATAGTGTCATGATCAAAGATGGATTCACTATCAAAGAATGTGAGAAGTGTGTTTACATTAAAATAGTTAGAAATGCATGTATCATTGTTTGTCTTTATGTAGACGACATATTGATACTTGGGACTAATATTGAAATTATTAAGTCCACTAAAAGAATGTTATCCAACAGTTTTGACATGAAGGATCTCGGGGTTGCTGATGTAATTTTAAGAATTAAAATCACAAAAACACCAGATGGAATTAGTCTATCTCAATCTCACTACGTGGATAAGATGATAGAAAGATTCAAGAATCATGGGATAAAGGAGAATACAAATCCTTTTCTCCCACACATTCACCTTCGTAAGAATACATGAACTAGAGTATGCCAGTTGGAGTATTCTTAGATTATTGAAAATCTAATGAATTTAATGAATTGCACTAGATCCGATATTGCTTACGATGTAAGCAAGTTAAGCAGGTACACTAGTAACCCTAGTGATGATTATTGAACTGCTCTACTACGAGTATTAGGTTACGTATCACATACCAAGGAATATGCCTTGAGATATGGACAGTATCCAACTGTACTTGAAGGATACAGTGATGCTAATTGGATTGCAGATTCTGAGAAATCAAAATCAACTAGCGTACATATTTACTCTAGGAGGAGCAACAATATCTTGAAAATCTTCCAAACAAACCCGTTCCACTTGAAATCAGAATTCATGGCCTTAGATAAGGCTGAAGAAGAAGCAGAATGGCTTCAATAATTTTTGAAAGATAAACCATTATGGCAAAAGCCAGTGCCCGCTATATGCATACACTGCGATAATCAAGCAGCTATATCTAGGATATAAAATTTTATTTACAACGGAAAGTCTAGACATATTCGTCGTAGACATAATACCGTTAAGCAGTTGCTCTCAAATGAAATTATCTCTATTGACTTTGTCTCGTCAAAAGATAATTTAGCAGATCCGCTTACCAAAGGTTTAAGTGGAGAGCGTATAAACTGCGCATCGAGGGGAATAGATCTAAAGGCCTAACCTTACCGAGTCAGCTTAATGAAAATCTCACTTAACGACTGGAGATCCCACGGATTAAGTTCAACAGGAAAAACTAGTTATGATTGACTCAGCAAGTAAGCATTTAGGAGCTTGACTCTAATCCATTCTTAAGGTGCACACAAGTGCTTTCTACAAGTGGATTAAGGATAAGCTTAACGCTTTTAATGATGCCTATATCTTGTTACTAAACAAGTGGAGTAGAGTATACTACTCTTAATAGGACGATCACCTATGTAAGTATAGAGTTGGGTCGGCTCTCTGAGAATTTCTATGGAGGCTGTTATTCCCTAAAGATACTCTCTGAAACTAAGAATGTTCAGGGCCAAAATGGATACAACCGAAAGCCAAAGTTGATTTGAAAAGTTACTGTGTGAAGCTTGTTGACTTGACTTACACTAACGGCTAACAGTTCAAGATCTAGTTCAATGATTAGCCAGTAAGTCTGAGAAAATTTTCGCTATGGAAGGTTCAAAACCTAGTTCACCTATCCTGATGTAGTTTCTTTTCTAAAGTACTTTCACTATACGGTCAGTCTCTTTGTGCGTCAATTCCTTGAATCTCCATTCATTGTGGGGGATTGTTGGGAAATATGAAGAATTAAATATGAACCTTTGAATTGAATTACAGTGAGATCTGTTGATAGAATCAATTGGATAATGATAGGAGTGTGTTCTCCTTCAAATGGGGATGAACATGGTATATTCACATGTTCAATTCCGACTTCGAATGAATGAGATATTTAAGTCTAAAGTTTGCCTAATTCAAAAGCCAAAAGGGGACTAAAGGTAGCTAAAACCATTTAGTCCCACATTAGCCATGGGATGAAAGTTTGAAGTGTTTAAATAGAGAAAAATGGGAATAAAGGGTGTGCCCTTTGGGTACTTGAATTTTTCACGCACGATTAGGGAGAAACCATGCCCACTCGAGGGCGCCGTCGACGGCGGCCGGCCGGCTGGCGTCCGTGTCGGAGTCGGGCTTTAGGCTTAGGCTCGGGTTCAGGTTCCCTACCCGGTCTGGTTCATTTTGAACCGGTCTCACAGGTATGGGGTATAGCGGATCGCACTTGTTTCGCTATCCGGATCCGAACTGAAACAGCGCAACGACTGACAGGAAACCGCCGCGAATGGTTGGGCTGTTTCTGTCTGAAATGAACCGTTGCAACGGTTCTGACCGAACGTTGCAACCGTTCGGTCGGGAACGGACGATTTGCCCCTCCTGGAGCGCTATAAATAACGCTCCTTTTCTCTCATTTAAACACATAGCAGACACACAACATACAAACAGAAACAGAAAATTTCTTCTGTAACTCAGATTCAGAAGAGGAATTCTGTGACTCGGATTCCGAAGTGACTTCCAACAGGAAGTGAAAATTCTGCAACTCAGATTCCGAAGTGACTTCCAACAGATTCTGAAAGTTCCTTCTAAAAGAAGGCTCAGAAAATTTAATAGATTCTTTAATAGAATTGTTGTCTGATTTTGTGACTTCCAAAGAAGAATATTCTTCTATCTCCCTCCTCTTTCTACAGTGGGTGTTCCTCCAAAGTAAAGACAAATATTCTCCCTGAAATTTATCTTGGTCCTGCTGCTTTGATAATCTTGTGAAGGTACTGGTTACCTACAGTTCGACCGTACGATAATTTGATAGTACTATTCAAATACCGTGAAGGAGTGTTGTATCTTGGGATATTAGCGTCCAGTAACCTGTTAGCACCGTAGCGGAGGACGTAATTATCTTAAGGAGATTCGCTTTAAGCGTACCTCACTCCAAGTACTATATAAGTGAGTTAATTTTCTTTATACAGGGGTTATACTGATATTCAGTATATTGAGACTGACTTATACCAGTCTAATTGGTGTTTAGCCAGGGAAGGTAATTGAAAGGTGGTTCTGTAATTAAGGAACGTTTTATTGAACGAAAAATCTTCCACCTGATAATTACCGACCTGGCCAGTTAGATCGGTGATATTAATTAGTTGTTAGATTGATCCTAGAAACTAACACATGGAATTGTTGGAGATTGAAAGAAAAATGTCGTAATAAAATTTGAACAAGGTGAAAGAGAAATGGTGAAAATAAAGTGGAAAACGAATTGGTGCTCTGAATTGTAAAGCAAGCTTTGAATTCATTAATTTTTGTTTCTCAGTAGAATCCTCATATGTTCCATATATGAAATTTCATATAAAGAGAGAATCTTATGAGAATGTGGATTCAAATCAAATTGAGACCAGGTCAATTAAGAGAGTGGTTTGGAATATAAAGTCTGTTGTAAGACATAGCATCAAGAGAGTGGCTGGGAATACAGTTTTAGATCTTATAATTATTCCAAATAAGACCTCATACATTCAATAGCCTCTTTATTAAGATCAAAGGGAAGGAGGGTTTAGGCATACCTGATTTCATCATGAAAGGGATGCCGAAAGTTGCATGATCTCGAGGACGCCGGAGTTGAGGGAGGGGATTCTTCTCTCCAGTCACCAAGTTCTCTTCTTGATCTTTTGATATCTAAAGGAGATGAGAAGCCACCAAGAGAAAGATATGTCACCTTAGGTTGTGGTAGAGAGGGAATTCTACACATGAAATATGGGATCAAGGAATCCTAATTCAATTCATCATAGATCTAGACCCTTGATTGATAACACGAGCTCCACACATGTAGATGAGTCCCACATTTTAATTTAAATACACTCAAGTCTAAGTGTAATTGGAATGTGTTTAGAACCAAACTATTAGGCTTGATCAATTCTTTATTGGGTCCTGATTGTACACGTATATTGTATTATTTTTTAGTACATTCCTACACTTATCTTGTAATTAATCTGCTAATCACCTTGTCTTAATGTTTAATTCATGTAGGATATGATTAATAAAGGGAGAGAAAATAATACCAAATAAATTTCAGTTAAATCAGTTTTATATGGATCTATTTGGTTAGTTGAAGATCATTACAAATCTAATCCAACTAAATCAAATTTAGTTGGATTTATTTTATTAGCTGGAAATCATGGAGACAAAAGCAAACCTAGAAGTCCAAAGGCAATCCTATTAATATACAAAGGGATATTTAAAGGATTATGATATATACATTCAGAGCATTCAGAGAGATAAAACACAATCTAACTGAAGATTAAGAGATAAAAATAAAAATTTATCTCCAATCTAATCTCCAACCCTATCAGAAAAATTTTTTTTGTTGGGTAAGAGATTTTCCCCTATCTTTGTATGCTCTCCCTTATCCAATTTTGGTTATAAATACATACATTTCTGAAGGCAAAAGGCACCAATCAGTAGAGAATTTAGAATAGATTTTTTTTATTTAGGTTTAACTTAGATTTTTCTTTTCTCTTTTTGTGTAATTTTTTATTTTTCTTTATGTAACTAAGATCAAAGAGAAGTTTCATGATAGAAAGATAAGAATGTTGTATTAAGAGTGACACCAGTGTAAGTTTTCTTCTTTCTTTTATTTTTTCTCTATTTCAATCAAAGTTATATATATATATTTTCCTTCTTTTTTGCTTCACTTGCTTCTGCAATGACGTGTAAATCCAAATGAATCCTATAGCCTCGAACCTACCTTACCTTTGTAAGTGTCATTGATGACTGATGGTAATGGATAACCATTTCTATTTTATTTTCTGCTTGCACTTTCATTCGATAGCTTAGGTTGGGAATGGGGAAGATCTTATATGCCATACTTTGCTCGCCTTCAAGCTAAGGCAAGTTATTGCAACGGATCTAAGGTAAGCAAGCTTTAAGAAGGGAATTAAGTATTTAATTTAGTTCTTTCTTTCTTTACTTGTTAGGTTAGAAACACATCTCCAAAACACATCTCTCTTTATTCTTCTCTATTTTAACTTAATTTTTTTCTTTTCAAAACACCAACAATAACCATCTTCTCCACTCTTCCATTTCCTTCAAGTTAACATATCTTTCTTTCTCTTTTCTTTTCAAAGAACATAGAAGAACTTTTAACCAGTTTTGTAAACTATAAAAGAAACTTACCTAACACTTCCGTCACAAGTCTCTCCTTGTGGATCACGACCCGCATAGCCACTTGCTATAGCAGTAAAATTGAGAACTTAGCACATTTTTTAAAATTTTGTATTTTCTGTGTGCAGGTTTTACCTCAATAAAATTTTGGCGCCGTTGCCGAGGAGGGGCGGTAAGTTTTTCTTTCTAATTTACTGAATTAGTTAACTTTTTCTTCTTTATTTTTGTGTGCATAGACCAAATTCAGGAAACTAAGTACTACAGTAGACATATTGCTACTATGTGCTTCTACCCTAAAAGGCAGAGCAACAGAGCCCACAATTTTTCCGCGTAAATGCGACAAAAACCACGTTTTCGCGGCAATTGTGGACTACTGACAGAAATTTCTTGCAGGTTGCTTGAAATTTAAAGATTAAGTTTCTGCAATTTTTAGTTTTCCTTTTTACATATTCTGCACACTGTAGTAACTCAACAGTAAAATGATGATTGTTAAATGCTAAAAATATTTAGACTTTGCATTTAGGACATTTGTCTATTTCGTTACATTTACATTATTGTTAAAGAGTGTTGAAGCCAAGATATGTGTACATTGCATTGTAACACCCCGCTTCCGGAATACGTACTCAGTTGTGTATTCAAATTTTTCTATCGTATTTTTTGATTTACTTCCTGTATTTGTTTTGTATTATGAATTATTTATATGATCGTTTTGCCTTGGATTTGGATTCGTGAACTCAGAGTCAGCCCTAGTCTAAACCGGGGACCGATCCTATAGTATTACTCAATTTGATATTTTTGGTAGTTAAATTTGACCGATTTTAGTTTCAAATATTATTTTCAAATATTCTAGATTTTTCATGATTTTCTGAAATTTTTCTGAATCAACCTGTAAATCTTCAAGACCGGTGTCGACGGTGCCGCTGATCGATTCTCAGATTTTAATTTATAAAAGAGTTAAAACTTTAGAAATAGCTTTCAAATTATTTCTTAAAATCATATTTTCTATCTAAATACATTTTTTAGATTTTTTCTGAATTTATCAAAATTTCACCGGATTTGGTGTCGGCTAGTATCGCTGGTTGATTTCAGAATTTTTGGTATACAATCAGAGTTGAATTTCTGGATTTTGCTTTCACATTAATTTTTAGAATCATATTTTATCCTTTAATGCATTTTCTGAATTTTTCAGAATTTATCAAAATCTGGCCGAACCGGTGTAGACCGGTATCGACAGTTGACTTCAAGATTTTTAATTTTAAAATGATATTTTATTTATGAAAACTGATTTTGTATTCCTCAGAATGATGTTTTCTACCTCTGGGTATTTTTTGGGATTTTTCTGGAACAGTCAATATTTCTCGACATTAATTTAATTTTATTATTTTAAGATATTTTTTGATATCTTTCATTTCTTTCTTTCTTTTTCTTTTTACCCACTCCACCAACCGACCCACACCCTTCATTACCTCAAAATGTGGGGGTGTCTTGCTAATATCCCTTGCAGATCAAACTCCACCTGTCATTCTCTTCAATAGAATGACAGGTCCACTCAAATTGCTATTATATTCAAACACCTCTAACAGTAAATGAATCCTTGTCAAGTTAACATCATACCTCTGACAAGTTGCTTTACAAATCCCAAGCGGAGAAACTGTCACGATCACTTCTGACAAAATCTCTTTTTAGTTTCCCAGCAAGAGATTTGATTGTTACGTTAATGATTACCTCTGACATATAATCTCTTATGGGATTCATTTTCTAACTCCCCAGCGAGTTTCTGAAATCTATTTTTTTCCTTTTCAGTCCCCAATAGACTTTCTTGGTTATCATGTTAACAATATACCTCTGACAATTTTTTCTAAATAACATCCAAAGGAGGTATCAATTTCCCCACCCGCAGAACTACTTCTTTTACCGTCATGTCAAGCTTGTCACCTCTGAACGGTAGAAATCCCGAGCTTAGTGGTTTCTCAATCGGTTATGTCCATATTAGCTCTGAACCGACAGATAACCAAGTCTCATCTTTCAGTCCGATAAGGACTACTCCTTTACCGTTATGTCTAGTTCGCCACCTCTGAACGGCAGGGTTATGAGTCTGGCAACTTCCAATCGGTTATGTCCATATTATCTCTTAACCGACGGATTCCTAGATCTCTCCCTTTTATGGTACTCTAACTGTTATATCCAGTTCATCACTTCTGAACAGACGAGTTCATAACTTTGTTCTCTTTCCCCCGTCAGGGCTAGGAGTTCTTTTTGTTATGTTAATACGACTACCTCTGAACAGCGAATTGCGAATATGGTGTCTCTTAGTTGGTCATGTTCATACTACCTCTGAACCAATGGGTGCCCAGATCTAATTCACCCTTGCAGTCCCTAGTGGGCTAGCTGCTAAATTAATATGACTATCTCTAGCAGCGGATTCGGAGTTTAGTGTGCCTTAATCTATCATGTCCACTTTATCACCTCTGAATAGATGGGTCCCTAAAATTAGATTCACCTCCATTTTCTTATCATGTCCAGATCATCACTTCTGAATGACAAAATTCTGAGCTTAGTGGCTTCTCAATCGGTTATGTCCAGTTCATCACCTCTGAACTGACAGATAGCCAAGTCTTCCCTTTTTGTTTACTGTTATGTCCAGTTCGTCATCTCTGAACAGTAAACATTCTGAACTTGGTGGCTTCTCAATCGGTCATGTCTAGTCAATCACCTCTGAACCGACAGATAGCCAAGTCTTCATTTTTCATTTACTGTTATGTCCAGTTCGTCACCACTAAACAGTAAACATTCTGAGCTTGGTGGCTTCTCAATCGGTCTGTCCAGTCAATCACCTCTGAACTGACAGATAGCCAAGTCTTCGCTTTTCGTTTACTGTTATGTCCAGTTCGTCACCTCTGAACAGTAAACATTCCGAGTTTGATAATTTATAATCGGTTACGTCTAGTTCGTCACCTCTGAACAGTTGAATATCCAATCTCACCCTTCTTTGTCGTTATCTCCAATTTGTCACCTCTGAATGACAAGCCTTCGTGTCTGGTGATTCCTAATCAGTTATGTCCAGTTTGTTATGTCTGAACTGACGAATACCCAGATCTAACTTTCTAGTCCGGTAGGGACTTTTCTCGCTGTTATGTCCATACTTCTGAACAACGAATCCTCTTTTCTAGTGATTCCTAACCTGTTATGTCTATATTACCTCTGAACAGACGGATTCCTAGATCTGCTCCCCTTTGTCCCCAGTAAGTTCTCATACTCAGACTGATTTTATCATGTTCCTAACCTCTGAATAATTTTCAGTCACAGTTCTAATTTCTTTGGGAAATTTTACTTGGTGAATGCTCTTCCTTTTGAACACCCGAGGCAATTCAAAGTATTTCAAAATCCTGACCATCCCATTGCGGATTTACGAAAACTTTGAAGGGGGTTTTGTTGACACTCAAAAAAGACAAACTCTCAGACAGCCCTTCAACCGGTCTGAACGATGTCTAACTTGTCGACATTTACAAAAGACAAGTCGCAGACATGCTGACGACCAGTTTCTTCCCATCCCCGAGGGACAAATCAGCGACTTGAACTCACTGATCTAGTGAAGCAGACAGTAAGCTAATGTTGCCTTCAAAGATATCTAAGCAGGCCTAAAATGCTAAGTTAGGTCAACACTTAGTCTCGCATGAGCCTAGGGGATAGCCTCGCCTTACAGGCTAAGTTTGTCTAGCTTCGCCTTGAAACTTTTTATAGCTCCAGAGAGCTAACTTATAGCTTCGCCGGAAGCTTTCTTGATAGCTTCGCATGAAGCTTTTCATAGCTCCAGCGAGCTTACTGTTGACACTTAAAAAAAGACAAGATTCTTATTGGTCCGAACAATGTCTAAACTTGTTGACATTTACAGAAGACAAGTGACAGACAAGCTGAAGACCAGTTTTCACCCGTCTCCGAGGGACAAGGAAGCAGCTTGGACTTCACTGATCCAGCAAGCAGACAGTGAACCCGGATTGTTTCTAAACAGACCTCAGCAGGTCTAAGGTGATAACACTTAGCATCGTATGAGCCCAAAGGGATAGCCTCGCCTGAGAGGCTAATATCATCCAACTTTGCCTTGAAGCCATCCAAAGCCTCGCCAAGAAGCTAACTCGCAACTTCACCACAGAGGACTTCCAACTCCGCCAAAGGGTTTCTTTCGGACTTCGCCAGAAATCGTCTCTAGCTCCGCTACGGGCTCAATGCGGACAGCTTCGCTATTGGTCTGCTATGGTCAACCTTTGACCAATCAAATCTCCGGATGAGATCGGATCCAATCAGATCAAATCCAATTAAGATCAAATCAGAGATCAAATTTGGCAGTTGATTGCCACAATCTCTTGACTCTTCTAGAACGAGTAAGAAGATCAGGGAGAATCCTCCAACAATATGGAAAGGATCAAGAAGGTCAACCGACCTGCCAATTCTAGCTTCGCAGAAGCTGATCCTAGCCTCGCAGCAAGGCTACTTTCCGGATTCAAACAGATTCGATTCAATCTGTTTCTATATTTTCAAGGGACGATTATACCCTTACTCTCCCTATAAATAGCCCGCCAGGGGTACAAGGAGAGGCAAGGCATACGGACCACGACGAAGGCGCAAGAGGACTCCACAAGCAGAGACTTCTTCATAACGCACCGTGCGCTCTCGAATTCAGAGACCTTTTAGAGAATTTCTCTATTCAGGGTGTTGATACCCTAACATCGTCCTTCTTCTCAAGGAATCTCCGGAACCAGACGAGAAGGAATTCCTAATTGAAGGCGATTTTGAGAAGCAGCAAGAGGGTTCTACCAACGTTCTGTTCTCTGATTCCCCGAACCAGGCGAGAAGGGAATCTCATCGCTCGCATCTTCAAAGGGACAAAGTGATCGCGCGCTGACCAGACTCTTATCGGCACACTTCTCCAGAATATCTGAGGAGATCTACTTGTAATCTTTTAAGAATACTTGTAATTTTGCTCCTCAAACTCTTTTTTGTAAGTTTCCCCCTTTGCAAACATAATGAAAAACAAGATGGCGACTCCGCTGGGGAAGAAATTCTCCACTGCCGAGAATCAAGTGTCGCAATGCGACGAACAGACCTTCGGGTCTAACTCTGAATTCAGAAAAGCCGGTGCAGCCAGAGCTCCTCTGGCTAAATCTTCAAGGAAAGTCTCTGCGGAGACGGAAAAGGTTCTCTACGAACCTACTGCGGTTATTTGGCGCAACAAGGAAGCATGTCCGCATTCTGATTCCTTCACTTATGAGAACTTGGTAGTTCAGTTTGATCAAGGAAGATTTGAAGAAGTCCTCTCTGGGGGTGGCCCAATGCTTCGAGCACGGAAGCATAGGAAGGTTTCCACGACCAAGGTTTCAAAGAAGAAACTGGAAGCAGAATTCTGCCAACACCCCTCAGCCTCGCATGTGGCTAATCAGGTTCCTTGCGAACCTAAGTCTCCTCTGCCAAGGCGGGTATGGAAGCCTAAATAGAAGTCTTCAACCGAAGCTTCAGGCGTAGCTACGCCTAAACCGCGCCTCTCTCGCGAAGAAAAAGGCAGGATGCCTGTCTGCTCCAATCATGAAGTCAAGACGGCAATCATACCGTCGCCCAATTCAAGAGCAGCAATGCCTCGCGCCGGCCTCGTTCTCACGAGCGAAGCTACTGTACCACAGCGTACGCGCAGGGTCCATGACGCGAAGCTGAAGCCAAAGTACTATCTAAGGCTAATTGCCTTCGCAACAGCATAGCGGGTAAAGCACCACAGCGTGCTCCGCTTTCCAGTGCGTCATGCACTAAGTTCACGCCTGTTGGCGAAACTAGAACCAAAGCACTATTCAGTGCTAATCCCATCTGCAGGGATAAAAGAAGCAGGACATCGTCCTATGTGCGATCCAAAAGAGCCTTTGCGCTCGATTGCAGAGACCCAACCGGGTCTGATTTGAGGAAATTGTTGACGGATAGACAAACCTCTTCCCCCTGTTGTCAACAAGTGGGATGTCAACTGCTGACACTCCACTCGGTCCATTGCCGGCTGGGACCAATCCCCGCTACGCCTCCAAGACGACGGTTAGTTTTTGATTGGCTATCGGTACAGGCCCCGAGGAAACACCGCAAGAGGAGCACCTCACGAGATCCAGCCTCCGTATCCGTCAACATGACTGGAAGAGGATGAGAGTCCCCAGTTCCAGACTACAGCCCAGGCTTAGGCGAAGTCTTGGTGCATGAAGAAGGTGTTTTTCGAAACACCAGATCCAGGGTGGCGATACCCTACACTTATGAACAGCCTTCTTCCTCGACGGCCCTAGCCTCGCCAGAATCCAGAAGATTACTCCAGTCATCAGACGAAGAAGAAGATGAAGACAGTGGGTATGCCTCTTCGGCGACAGTTAGCTCGGTGCGAACAGACAGAGCATCAGTCAACCTGGCTGATAATGCTAACGACGATCTTCGTCGACGTTTGGAAGCTCAGGAGCAAACTTCTAAGACTCAGCAAGAGGCTCTGGACAATATTCAACAGATGCTCGTACAACTCCTCAGTAACCGGAACAACAATGATGCTGGGAGCAATCACGATGAGGAGGAACACTTCAGCAATGAGCAACCAAAGCCGGAGAAATCTAAGGAGGGTTCTTCCTTAGACGCCGAAGTCCTTAAGGGCCTCCAGGCTCAAATCGCATCCCTAGCTCAGAGGGATGAATTAAAGAAGGTAGGGCAGTCCGTCCTTACCCGCTGGAGTGGGATTCGGTGCCATATTCACCGAAGTTCAAACCGCCAACGTTGCATACCTATGACGGAAAGAGCTCGCCAAATCAGCACATCTACTATTTCTGGTCTCAGACTGGTAATGTTATAAGCAATGACGCCATCATGGCTAGGCTATTCATTGGCACCTTAAAGGGGGTGGCATTTAACTGGTTCCGAAGTCTTCCCCCGGGCTCTATCAACTCCTGGATCGACCTGGAAACTCGGTTCCTCTCTCGTTTCTATGAGAACGATACCGAAGTGACCATGGACAAGCTCCTCTTCATTGTACAGAGGAAGGGCGAATCTGTCCGTGACTACATTGAACGGTTCAGAAATTTATCCTTGATGCGCCCAGTAGGGATGCCATTACCCATGCTCTTACAGACATGCAGACACAACTTCTTAGACCAAGTGGAAGTTCGCATGGGGGCTGTCAAAGCCCACACCTGGAAGGAATTGGTCGAACAAGCAGAGATAGCCGAGAAGTCAGCTAAAAAGTTCGAACCATCCGCCCCTAAAGGCAAGTGGGGGATGAACAACAAAGGGCATAGCGACCTACCGCAATCTTCTTAAGCTAAAGGCAAAGAGACTATGTCTGTGGAGTTATCCAGAGATGTGCAGTCGAAGACCAAGAAGAGCGGCTTCAACAATCAGGAGCCTAAGTTCCCTCCAAAGCAGTACTCCTTCAAAGACGATCAGGTGGTCACGATATTCCATCTGCTCCACAAAGAGAACAAAATAAAACTGCCAGATGCTCGGCGTCCCAATGAGATAGGGCGCACAAACGACCCTAAATACTGCCTCTACCACAGGATGATCCACCATCCTACTGATAAGTGTTATGTCCTCAAGGACAGAATACAAGCCCTGGTCGATGCCGGGGTTCTAACGTTGAAGACGGAGCAGAAGAAAGTCACTGCCAATATGGTGACCCTCGAGTTCGACAAAATTCCAAAGGTCACAGTTTCTGACGGAACTTATCCAGTCCTCGCTCCACGTTTGGACGTCAAGCATCCTCCAGCTACAACTCAAAACAATAAGGGTCTTGTTCCCTTAACATTGGAGACAGGAGAAGTCATGTGGGTACACCCAGACCTCGTCCAAGAAGTACACTGGGATTCAAAGAAGCCTAAGTCAAAGGGCAAATCTTGCAATGTCATCTCCATCCTACCAGACGACGGCAATCTTACATCGGCTTTCCTTAGTGATTCAGAAGGAGAAAAGCTTGCTTGCACGGCGCAAGCCGATACGCCTCAACAGACGGGCACCCGATCCAGAAAATCATACTTAAGGCAGTATGAAAAGTCTACTGACGAGACACAACAGCAAACGACGTCAGTAGAAGCACCAGCATCCACTCCAATCCCAACCAAGGGAAAAGAGAGACCTAAGGAGGTACGATTCGACCACATGTTGAAGAAGCCACCAGGCCAAGGGTTTGATACGCCCTTTCGGTTTGACAAATTGGCTCAGCTGGCCAATATCCCAGCTCGTATCACTATACACGAGCTCCTTCGTCTCTCTAAAGAGACAAGAGAAGCACTCAGGGATGCGCTAGCCAATTCAGAATCCTTTCTGACATGCATGCCTGAGACCCTAACAACGACGTTCAGTCTCCTTACCCAGAATGTCACCATACACAATCAAAGGTGCCTGCTATTACATTCACGGCGGAAGATATGCTTCTCAAAGACAACAAACACGATCGACCTCTGTACTACACCGGATATATCGGTTCAACTGCATTGAAAGAATACAAGTCGATCCGGGGTCCGCACTCAGCATCATCCCCAAAAGGCTTCTCTACTTCCTCGGCATACCGCTGTACAGGTTGTCCGCAACCACTACTACAATATACGGTTTCAAAGCCGGGAGCAGTCATCCACTGGGGAAAATTCGACTCCGTTGCAAAATCGGGAGCCTGAAGTCAGAAGTGACATGCTATGTCATTGACGCTAACACATCATATAACCTGCTGCTGGGACGGCCATGGATCCATGCCAACTGGATCGTTCCCTCTACTCTGCACCAATGCTTCAAATATGTTGAAGATGACACGACAGTACAAGCTGTCTTTGCTGAAAAGCAACCATTCAAAGGGGTGGAAAACTACTTCACTGACGCTCTCCTGTATCAAGAGGCCGGTGGAACACCTAAAGAACCGTTGCCGGACGTTGATGATAGTGGCAATGAAGCGGATTCAGAATCCGAAGCAGGCATGCCAGCCATTCTGATTGGTGAACCAATTATAGCATGTCTCAATAATCCCCTATGTAATACTCCTTCAGAGGATGAAGGTGAATGGGTAATTAATGATAATATTTCTTTTGATTATCCCGCGACTTTTGGGCTATTTGAATCCATTACGGATAGCTCTCTGCACATGCCTTTGTTGGCCCAAAGGCCTATCACCCTAGTTTTGATGATGATCAACTCATGAAGTTATGATTACTAATGATCTTGTGTTTAATTAGTGACAGATTCATTATCAAGATCTTAATAGGTGTGGAGCTTCAACAAAGGATTTAAAGACAAGTTGGAAGCTAGCACCGGTCGATTCACGAGCCTATGCATCAAGACCACATCTAGAGATGAGCTCGGTGGATTGCATGTGGACCAAGTCAAGAAGATGAGAAGACTTCAAGAGAAGACTTCAAGAAGATGAAGACTTGTGTCTAGGTATAAGATTTTTATTTGTTTTAGATAAAAATGTAAAGGATAGAATAGATTGGTAGATTGCTCAAGTCATATCACACACACACTCTTGATTTATGTGTTTTCATAAAAGATTTTTCCTTATGACAAAATATATGTCTTGGTTTTTGATATTCATGTTTACATCTTTAACCAAAACCAAGTTTAGTGCTTTATGTCAAAAACTAGATATTTCATCTTGATTGTGTAGTGGATCATATCCATACACACTATGCTTTAAAGTATATCTTGTTTTTGTATTTTGTGAAGTTATGGAAAAACATGTTGTTTTAGAAAAACAGTTTTTATTATGAGCCAATATTTCTAAGTTACAAAAAATAGTCAAATCTTTAATAACATGCCTTGATTTTGTGCAAGCATGTTTCTATATCATAAAACTATTTTTGTAGAATTTCTAAGTATTTATGGGATCTTTTTTTTTTAAGCCAAAAAGACCAATCTTTAATCCCAACTTTTTCAGGTTCTGGCAGTTCTGATTTTTCAGAACTGACAGTGGCCGGTCGACCGGGTCGGTCGACCGGACGTGCACAGACGTGCACGCCTGTGTGCACTGGAGAACGGTCGACCGGGCCGGTCGACCGCTTCAAGAGAGCTTTGCTCTCGGGAAATATCGGTCGACCGGGCCGGTCGACCGACAGAGAGTTTACTCTCTTCTCCAGTTGCTCGGTCGACCGGGTCCGTCGACCGGAGGCTGCAACGGTCGGATTTTGACCGTTGCCGGTCGACCGGGCCGGTCGACCAGAAGCTCTGACAGAGCCCAACGGTCAGATTTTTCTGGCCTCTATAAAAGGGGGTTTTGTCATTGTTTTGAGCCAAGATTTTAGGAGAGCTTTTGTCCAGTTATTTCCATTCTTTTAGCAGAGTTTTCTCCACAAAATAGAGTGTCAATATTTCCTATCAAAAGGGATTTTATCAAGAGAGTGTTTATTGTGATTTCTTGAGTTTTCCATCAAAAGTTCTTTCCTTGATTTCTCACACTACACTTGAGCATCCATTGAGCTATTCATCCTATAGGTGTTGTAGTGAGAGTTTTCGTAGGTGATCAAGTGTTTAGATCACCAAGATTTCATCTTGTACTTTGAGGAGACGGGCAAGTGTGCTCGTGGTTGTTTAGGGTTCGGGTGCGAACTCTTGTAGCTTGAGGTGCGGCCTCGACGAGCCGATGGGCTTGTGGTGTGTAAGGGACTTTGGGAGTCCGAGGGCTTGTAGGTGTTGCGGCACCAAGGAGAGATCCGGTTGGATCGTGCATAGTGGAAATTCTTCGTGTGTCGAAGGCGGGGATGTAGAGCAAGTGTGCTCGAACCTCGAAACAAACCCTTTGTGTTTGCGATTGCTCACTCTTGCTCTCTTACTCTTTTTGTCTCCATTATATCTTGCATTACTTTATAGTCTTTATCTCTTATATGCATGATATACCTTGTGCTCATAATTGCTATACTTGCTTGGGATTGTTGTTAACACTTGTATTCAACCAAGAGAGCCAACGCGGCACCTCAACCCATTCAAGGGGAATCTAGAGTTTGTCCAGAGCCTCGCAAGGGGAATTCGGCAACACTCTTGTGTTATACATAAGTGTTCAATTAAAAGAAGTTTAATTTGGTCAACTTAGTTTTAATTCCGCATTATTTGTTCATAAGTGACCATTAGATTAGCCATCACCTATTCACCCCCCCTCTAGGTGATCTTACAGCCTTTACATAAGCCAAGTGCGTCCAGTACGCCCATGGAATCCGCAGAGGGAGCCGTCTTGGTGATCCGCCATCCAAAGAAGGTCAGTTACCGATAATCTTCGGTAGAACCCAACCACGGGGACCCACGGTCGCAGATTCAAGTTCAGACTCAGACACTCCACAATTCTTTCATTACGCGCAGTCAGCGCGCCATATTATGAAGAAGATGGGATACGACTTGAAGCATGGAGCAGGCCTGAATTTCGGAAAAGGAAGGCGCGGTTTGATGCGGAACTTTGTGCCTAAAGGGAAGCCTGCAAATTACTATGATAGTACACGCAGGGGTTAGGGTATGTTACACCCACATCATCAGCAACGGTTCAAGCCAAAGACGATGAACCAATTCCATCACATTCAGCCTCATCCTCCGAGTGGGACTCAGACGTCAGTGTAGGAGGAATGTTCAAAGACCTCACCGTTAATATGACTTCGAGCAGTCAATTGGAGCCCGCAGAAGCCACTGACGAAGAATCATGGGCCCAGCAATTAGACCTTCAATGGGAAAAGCGATTCGAATCGCGCGAACCACCTACTGAAGACAAGGTGATGCAGGTCAACTTGGGAAGTCAAAATCATCCCAAGCCCATCTTTATAAGTGAAAGCCTATCACTTACAGAAAGGGAAGAATTGATAATACTTGTAAGAGAGTACATAGACCTCTTCGTGTGGAGCTACGAAGATATGCCCGGACTTGATCCACAGGTCGCTATGCACCGTCTAAACATCAAGCCTGACGTCAAGCCAGTCAAGCAGCAACAACGTCGGTTTCGCCCAAACATCATGGAAGCTATTGAAGTCGAAGTTCACAAGCTCATTGCATGCGGCTTCATCCGGGAGGAACAACATCCAGATTGGGTAGCTAACATCGTCCCCGTCCTCAAGAAGAACGGGAAAATACGGATCTGCATCAACTACCGTGATCTCAACACGGCCTGTCCTAAAGATGAATTCCCGCTGCCCATCACCAACGTCATGATTGACAACACATGCGGGTTCGAAAGGATGTCTTTCATGGACGGCTTTTCAGGGTATAACCAGATAAGAGATGTATCCCGACGACGAGAAGCATACTTCGTTCCGAACACCATTGGGGGTATACTGCTACACTGTAATGCCCTTCGGATTGAAGAACGCCGGAGCAACCTACCAGCGGGCAATGAGTACGATCTTCCGCGATCATCTCCAAAAAACGGTGGAGTGCTATGTCGACGACATTGCCGTCAAAAGCCGCAACAAGAATGAACATCTTCGCGACCTGAGAACGATGTTCGACATAATGCGGGCTCATCAACTAAAAATGAACCCGACAAAATCCTTCTTGGGAGTTTCAAGCGGCAAGTTCCTTGGGTTTATTGTCACATCAAAAGGGATTCATCTTGACCCAGACAAAGTCAAAGCCATTCAGAGCATGCATCCACCAAGGAATCTCAAAGAACTTAGAGGCTTGCAAGGCAGGCTGGCTTATATCAGAAGATTCATTGCAAATCTCTCAGGCCGCTGTCAACCGTTCACCCGACTCATGAAAAAGGGTGCTTCCTTCGTATGGGATCAAGCTTGCCAGGAAGCTTACGAAGACATCGAGAGGTACCTCACAAAGCCTCTAGTCTTAGTGGCTCCTACATCAGGGAAACCATTCTTGCTTTATGTAAAAGCTCTGGACTACTCCCTCGGTGCCCTCCTCGCTCAAAAGGACGACAATGGCCACGAGCAGGCCATTTATTATCTGAGCAGAACTATGATAGGAGCGGAATCTCACTACAACCCTATCGAGAAAGAGTGTTTAGCTCTCGTCTTCACCGTTCAGAAGACACGACATTATTTGGTCGGCCAGACCATACATGTCATCTCCAGAGTAAACCCATTGCGTCTTCTTATGACGAAGCCAGGATCATTGAATTCAAGATTGGCTAAGTGGGCACTTTTATTGTCTCAGTATGACATGATCTTAACGCCTCAGAAGGCGGTTAGAGGCCAGGCCCTTGCAGAGTTCTTGGCTGCTCATCCAGTTCCGGGGCATTCAAAACTTCATGAAGATATCCCTGATGAAGTCTTCGAGTCTTATGCAACCTCAGAAGAGGAAGTGTGGCAGATGTTCTTTGATGGAGTATCGCGAATGGGCCCTAAAGGCAAGATTATTGCCGGAGCGGGGGTTGTGTTTATCTCCCCGCAGAACCATGTTCTTCCCAGGGCATTTTCTTTGACAGAATCATGCTCCAACAACGTAGCAGAATAAAATACTCTGCTCATCGGTCTTCAACTCGCCCATGGAATGGGGGTACGCTACCTCGAAGCCTATGGCGATTCAAAACTGATCATCAATCAGGTTAAAGGCGAATACGAGGTCCGCCATGAGGACTTGGTGCCTTATTATCACACGGCCGTTGAATTGGCCAACCTATTTGAAGGCTTCTATATTGGGCATGTGTCTCGATCTCAAAATACCAAGGCGGATGCTCTTGCTGCATTAGCAACAACACTAGCCTTGCCAGCCGACACTGAGTATCACCTCACAGTCGCAACTCGACATCTTGTATGCTCCAAGCACATGCTAAGAACTCGAGAGGTCTATAATGTCTCCACGGATCTTGAGCCGAGAGATTGGCGCTTTCCTCTCATTAACTATGCTTTGCACGGTCTACTTCCAGACGATCCCAAAGAAGCGGCGTCCGTCAGACAAAGGTCTCTCCGTTTCTACTACAATCCGACTCTGAAGACACTTTACCGTCGTTCATATGACGGTCTCCTCCTCCGTTGCCTTTCCAATTCAGAGGCACAAGAAGCGCTCCAAGAAGCGCACGACGGTACTTGTGGAGCTCATCAGCCAGGTCCAAAACTTAAGGACAGGTTGCACAGACTTGGATACTATTGGCCAACTATGATAGCCGATGCCATCCAATATGCACGAAAGTGTAAAGCATGTCAAATTCATGCGGATTTCATACACCAGCCCTCGGAGCTGCTCCACCCGACTGTTACTTCATGGCCATTTGAAGCATGGGGAATCGATGTCGTAGGGCCAATCAGCCCCGCTTCGACAAGAGGTCACCGGTTTATCCTTGCAATAACCGACTACTTTTCAAAGTGGGCAGAGGCTATACCACTGGTTGAAGTCAAAACCTCTAATGTGGTTAATTTCATCAAACACCATGTCATCCATCGATTTGGTGTCCCTAGGCGGATCATCCACGACAACGGTCCCCAATTCATAAGCCAAGTATTCTATCGGTTCTGCGATAAATACCGAATTCAGAATGTGGCTTCAACTGCCTATAAATCCTGCCGCCAATGGTTTAGCGGAGGCATTCAACAAAACGATCATCAAGCTACTCAAGAAGTTCGTCTCCTCGAATAAGCGAGATTGGAACGACAAGCTTGGTGAATGTCTTTGGGCCTACCGAACCACGGTTCGGACACCGACATGCAATACGCCTTTTTCCCTGGTATATGGGTGCGAAGCAGTCATCCCATTGGAAATCCAGATGCCGTCATTGCGAGTAGCTCTGACCACTAAAATCACATCAGAAGACAATGATCGATTGCGTCTTCAAGAGCTCGAAGCCTTAGATGAGAAGCGGCTACAAGCTCAGCAGCATATCGAGCTGTATCAAGCTTGAATTTCAAACGCCTTCAATAAGAAGGTCAAACAGAGAGTCTTCCAGAAAGGAGAGCTGGTTTTAGCCGTCAGACGACCGATGATTATGACGCACAAGACCAAAGGCAAATTTCAGCTGAAATGGGAAGTGCCGTTTTTGATAGAAACAGTCTATTCAAACGGAGCATACCGCCTTATGACTTCAGATGGCGACCTACTCAAGATGCCGATCAATGGCAAGTTCTTAAAGAAGTATTATCCTTAATCAAGGATCCTTCTCATGATCAAGTTAACACTACACCTCTGATCAAGATCTCCGTGTCCAAAGTACACACAAAGAGAGCCTTTCTCTTCCTCCAAGCGAGATCACGCAACCATAAACCAGTAGGAACCTGGCCGTATACTGGTTGTCTTAAAGGAGAGTCAGGGTTACACATACGTTAACCAGACGATCCAATATCCTTAACGATTAAGGACGGAGAAAAATGTTGGCTTTTAAGCCCAACATAAGTCCTCGACAACTCATCATGCTGAGGGGAATAGCATGGCTAGCCCAATTCAAACGGTGGTTGGTAAAGGCATATCAAACCCGTTGACAGCTGGGGATTTGCTAAAAATCCTAAGGGACCTGTTCCCGTTTGATTCCCTCGTTTCGCTCCGTGAGAACGAGACTTCCAAAGTCACTTACCAATTCTCGTCCATAGAATGGTAAGTCCTCATATACATTTCGCTGTTATGTTAACACTAAACCTATGACAATGATTCCCTCATTTCTCCCTGTGAAAACGAGACCTCCAAAATCACTTACCAATTCTCATCCATAGAATGGTAAGACCACATATATATTTCACTGTTACGTTAACATTAAACCTATGACAGTGATTCCTTCGTTTCTCCCTGTGAAAACGAGACTTTTTCCCAAACTCCATTACAACCTTTTGAGCTTGGCGGCGTCTCATTCGGTTATGTCATTGCGACCTCTGAACCAGCAGATAGCTAAGTCTCAACCTTGAGTCCTGTTGACATTTACAAAAGACAGGTCTCGATACTCGTTGACATTTACAAAAGACGGGTATCACTACCTTGAGCTTGGTGGCGTCTCAATCGGTTATGTCATTGCGACCTCTGAACCAGCAGACAGCCGAGTCTCAATTTTGAGCTTGTTGACATTTACAAAAGACAGGTCTCAACTCCGAGCCCTGTTGACATTTACAAAAGACAGGTCTCGATACTTGTTGACATTTACAAAAGACAAGTATCACCAACCTTGAGCTTGGTGGCGTCTCAAACGGTTATGTCATTGCGACCTCTGAACCAGCAGACAGCCGAGTCTCAATTTTGAGCTTGTTGACATTTACAAAAGACAAGTCTCAATCCCGAGCCCTGTTGACATTTACAAAAGACAGGTCTCGATGCTCATTGATATTTACAAAAGACAGGTATCACCACCTTTTGAGCTTGGTGGCGTCTCAATCGGTTATGTCATTGTGACCTTTGAACCAACAGACAGCTAAGTCTCAACCTTGAGCCCTGTTGACATTTACAAAAGACAGGTCTCGATACTTGTTGACATTTACAAAAGACAAGTATCACCAATCTTGAGCTTGGTGGCGTCTCATTCGGTTATGTCATTGCGACCTCTGAACCAGCAGACAGCTAAGTCTCAATTCCGAGCCCTGTTGACATTTACAAAAGACAGGTCTCATCTTTCGATCCGACAAGGACCAGTTTCGGGCTTGGTGGCGTCTCAACCAGTTATGTCATCGCGACCTCTGAACTGACAGATAGCCAAGTCTCATCATCCAACCCAACAAGAATTATGTTCTCAAGAAATTGCAATACAATTTAGAACCATAATTCAGAAAGAAGAACAAGATTGGAGATTCGACAAAAGAAGAAATTTTTTTTTTCATTTACTCCAAAAGGATAAAGTACATGGAGCTACAGGCGCACACTGTAAGATCTGAGCCGCTCTCCAAGGGAGTCCAGTCTCGACCTCCTGACATCAGCAGCTTGGGCAAGCGCTTGCGACCTCAGCTCAGCCTCATTGAAATCCATTGCCTGGGTCAGACGAGCTTCAACCTCCGCCAAAGTGGCCCTCTGTGACAGTCCCTACTGTGAGAGCTCTTCATCTTGAGCCTTAAGCTGCTCAAGCCGCGCAGTTTCTTCAAGACGCACCAGTTTAGCCTTGGATAAAATAAGATTTGCTTTCCTGATCATTTCCTCGGCCTTCCCAATCTTGTCTTCAGCGTCAAGAAGAGCACTGGTGGAGGCGTCAATCGCACTTCCGACCTCTGCCTGCCTTGTTTCCAAGGATTTCAAGTCAGAAGAGATAGCCTTAGCAGCCTCTTGAGCGGCAAGCCGGGCCTCGTGCTTTTGAGCGACAAGACGCGCAAACCGCTCATCAACTAAAGACTCCAGGTCCGAACAGCGGAGACGGCGCCATTCCTCTACATCCTTCTCAAATTCATCTACCAGGAGTTCCAAAGCAGTAGCCTGGTGATACCCTCAAAATCCTGAATACTTTCAATGCCACGGGAGAGGACCACCTTTAACTTTGAGAACGGCATATTCGAGCCCTTCAAAACCAGGTCGATAGTTCGCCCTAAGCCTTTATAAATGCTATCGACGAGGTCACCTATGTAGTCGTTCTCAACCTCAGCCACTTCTGGTAGAGAGGTAACTTCAGAGAAATCCACCAGCCTGGTCGACACTATCGTGGAAGGAACAATGGGAACATCAACAGCAGGGCAGATTGTCAGTGATCTCTGTGGAGTCTTCATGGAAATCAGTGCGCTAGCCACCGTTGAGGTAGGGCTGACAACCATCTCCTGAACAGCAGGCTCAACTACCAGAGTTGGGGAAGTAGGGCTTATAATCACCCTCAGCTCCGCACTTGACAAAATTGTCGGCACCTCACTCGTTGATATAGTTGGGAGTGAGGACACCTCCGGAACTGCTCCCCCTTCAACCTCTGGTCCTTCGGCTGACTTGGGCCGATAAGAAGGCAGGTCGCCATACAGCGCATCCAGCACAACAGCATCAGCCGCGGTCGAAGCGCTCATGTCACCCCTTGACCCTTCGGGGAAATCTTCTGGCTCTCTTGAAGCTGATGCATCTTGAGGCCGAACACCTGTAACAAGACTACGGTTAGTCGGGACACTACATGCAGAAGAAGCCAAGAGGTTAGGACAATACCAAAGGATGATGTCGCCTCAAACATCTCGTCAGCCACATCAGTCTCCAGGGGCTCCATCGGAAAATTTTTGGCAGAATCAGCACGAATAACCGGCTCGCTTTCGCTTCCGAGTATCCTGTGGACCACCCGATAGAGCTCGATGCCTCAGGACTTCCTTTAGAAGTCCCAGCGCCCGAGGGACCAATGTCGGCCACATCACCTCCGGACTCTTCCGGACGGGCAAAAGAACCGGCTTCAGCTCCATAACTGAATAGGGGATCATAATGTTCCCCTTGCTCTCCAGCTGCCTCAGCTCCTACAATCAAGAAGGATTGATAGTAAGTCAATGGGAACACACAAAAAGGCGTATTATATGGAGGGGTTAACCTTACCCAGACCCGGAGCAAATTCACCGCTAGTCGGTTCAGCAACCGACGGCTCAGCCGCTAATGGGGCAGCAGGAGGAATCGCTGTAGAAGGATAACCCTCTACGACAATCGTAGGAGCTTGACGGCGGGGCTTCTTCGCCAACAATTTCCTACGAGAGCTACCTTCCCGCTTTCTTTTGAAGTGGACTTCGGAATCCTCTTCCTCCACTTCTTCTATACAGCGAGAGGGAGCCGTCCCCATCACGCCAGAGCCAGTTGCAGGAGTCTTAGCCCCCGCTCCCACCTCGAAGCGAGGACTCTCGGCATCTGAGGCCTCGCTGTCTTCCACAGCAACAAACTCCTCTATACCTGGAGTGCGAACCCTTTTGCCTTTCCTTTTATCAGAAGCCTTCTGTCTCAGCCGCTGAGAAATTAACTTCACACCAGAGCTGTTAGCATTGAACCCAAGAGGTGTGGAGTTGGAAGTGGCGTACCACTGGCAAAAGCACAGGGTCATTAGGAGATTGGGATTCTTTAACGGCGTACGCAGCCGCACCCCAGTACCGCCTGCGGTAAAGAATCGCCAAGCACGGGCCCCATCAATAAGGCTCCCCATGAAAGCCAAATTGAGATTCGGGTTGCCCACGTACAGTTGGTCATACCCAAACTGACGGGCAAACCGACTTGGGACGTAAGGCTCCAAGTAGCAGCTATCCCCGCTATGGCCAAATCTCATTGAAGGCAGGCAAAAATCAGATGAGCAGAAGATAAACTTTCATTGATTCGAAAGGAAAGGTACATTGATACTACATCAAAGTTGTATTTTATATAACAGATTCAGTTGCTCAGCAAGATCATTTGCGCAAAAGGCATACAAGTGGTTTTATCTGCTTCCAAAACCAGACCAACTGGACACGAAAGGCCTTCCTCCTGCACAAGGCCGTAACCAGTTGTGCCACGAGGACACGACCATTATTCTCCACAAAAATGGCAGATTTTGCCACTAGGAAGCTGGATCACCTTTGATGAAAGTTGGCAATGAACTTATCGCCGCCAACACGATAGATCACCTATAATGGGAATTGGCAATGATGTCAGTGATCTAACAGGTGTGACATCCGCCTTCCCGAAGTGGATCATCTCAGATAAGCGGCCACCAGCCTCACCTCAGAACGAATCATCTCGGACAAGAGGCTGCCAACAACCTCTGGGACACACATCAGCTGCCCCAAGTTGTTCCTCCTGCTTAAAAGTAAAGCTTCAACTGGGGAAGCATAAGGCATCTTTTCGGTCTCTTTCATCAAGACACAAGATCGGCGAACATAGCTCACTGCAATGCAAAATTGGAGCAAGTTAGCAGTTAATCATAAAAGATACTGCAAAAACACTAAAGCCGAATTCTTTGGGGCGAAGCAATCCGATTTCGATTGGAGCAGAGGATAAGCCTCGCTTGCACAGTGATGATGGGCTAGCTCAGCAAACGCCAAGTCCTAGCCTCGCCTATATGGCTAAGCCAGACTAATCCTATGGGACACAGTCTTAGCTTCACTTATATGGCAAGACTGGCTCAACCTTGAAGATACCAAGTCCCAAGTTCTGCCTGTGCAGCGGACTTAACATGCAATGATCTTTCTGTGATCAAGTCAGAATGATAGCTTCGCTGAGAAGCTATGCTGAAATCCTTCTCCGCAGATCAGTTAAATAGAGAACAAGGGAAACTAATCCCTGACGCAGCCGTTAAAGCTGGATTAAGGGAGATGAATTCCCTAAAATCGGTGAAGTCGTTGAATGATCAAGACTTACCAGTCCTTGGCTGGATAATGACCAGAGTGGGCATTCTCACTAATTCAAAGATCTGAGTATCTCTCTCAACCAAGAGAAGAGAGGAGAAGAGCAGATCACTTCGCTCTTTAGAGGACCTCAAGTGTCCTATTTATAGGCCCCATGGCCTGAGCGCTGCCGCCTCAAGCGTGGAAGCACGAGCGCATTTAAGGCATTTACTGCGCCTTGAGAACAGGGACGGTTTCCTTAGAACCGTGCAAAGGGAGAAACGTCTCCCTCATAAAGGCACTTATGGTGCCTTGAAGAAAGGGAATATCCTCCTTTGAAAACGTGCAAATCAGAGAATATCTCCCTCGATCAGCACAAAGAAAGGAGCAATCCTCCTCGTAACCGGCCCACGGTAATTGGCCTCGGGAAAGCGACAAACGCTCCAGGGCGAACGTATCTCCAGAAGCCCAGATGCGGAGCTACCCAGACGCGAGTCTACATGATTCCTCGGCGAATCTACATCCCAAAGCAGGATTTAAAGCGAAGCTAAACTCAACCATCATGGCGACGTTCATACTCCACACACCACCAATTAAAGCAGTTCAAAGTATTTCAAAGTCTGAGCCATTGCAGACTTCTGAAAACTTTGAAGGGGGTCTTGTTGACACTTAAAAAAAGACAAGATTCTTATTGGTCCGAACAATGTCTAAACTTGTTGACATTTACAAAAGACAAGTGACAGACAAGCTGAAGACCAGTTTTCACCCGTCTCCGAGGGACAAGGAAGCAGCTTGGACTTCACTGATCCAGCAAGCAGACAGTGAACCCGGATTGTTTCTAAACAGACCTCAGCAGGTCTAAGGTGCTAACACTTAGCATCACATGAGCCCAAAGGGATAGCCTCGCCTGAGAGGCTAATATAATTCAACTTCGCCTTGAAGCCATCCAAAGCCTCGCCAAGAAGCTAACTCGCAACTTCGCCACAGAGGACTTCCAACTCCGCCAAAGGGTTTCTTTCGGATTTCGTCAGAAATCGTCTCTAGCTCCGCTATGAGCTCAATGCGGACAGCTTCGCTATTGGTCTGCTATGGTCAACCTTTGACCAATCAAATCTCCGGATGAGATCGGATCCAATCAGATCAAATCCAATTAAGATCAAATCAGAGATCAAATTTGGCAGTTGATTGCCACAATCTCTTGACTCTTCTAGAACGAGTAAGAAGATCAGGGAGAATCCTCCAACAATATGGAAAGGATCAAGAAGGTCAACCGACCTGCCAATTCTAGCTTCGCAGAAGCTGATCCTAGCCTCGCAGCAAGGCTACTTTCTGGATTCAAACAGATTCGATTCAATCTGTTTCTATATTTTCAAGGGACGATTATACCCTTGCTCTCCCTATAAATAGCCCGCCAGGGGTACAAGGAGAGGCAAGGCATACGGACCACGACGAAGGCGCAAGAGGACTCCACAAGCAGAGACTTCTTCATAACGCACCGTGCGCTCTCGAATTCAGAGACCTTTTAGAGAATTGCTTTCTCTATTCAGGGTGTTGATACCCTAACATCATCCTTCTTCTCAAGGAATCTCCGGAACCAGGCGAGAAGGAATTCCTAATTGTAGGCAATTTTGAGAAGCAGCAAGAGGGTTCTACCACCCTTCTGTTCTCTGATTCCCCGAACCAGGCGAGAAGGGAATCTCATCGCTCGCATCGTCAAAGGGACAAAGTGGTCGCGCGCTGACCAGACTCCTATCGGCACACTTCTCCAGAATCTCTGAGGAGATCTACTTGTAATCTTTTAAGAATACTTGTAATTTAGCTCCTCAAACTTTTTTGTAAGTTTTCCCCCTTTGCAAACATAATGGAAAACACTTACTTATAGCTTCGCCTGAAGCTAATTCTACCTTCGCCTGAAACTTTTTGATAGCTTCACATGAAGCTTTTCATAGCTCCAGGGCTTCGCCTGAAGCTAATTCTACTTTCGCAGAAAGTTAATTCTACCTTCGCCGGAAGCTTTCTTGATAGCTTCGCATGAAGCTTTTCATAGCTTCAAAGAGCTAACTTATAGCTTCGCCTGAAGCTAATTCTAGCTTCGCCGGAAGCTTTCTTGATAGCTTCGCATGAAACTTTTCATAGCTCTAGAGAGCTAACTTACAGTTTCACCTGAAGCTAATTCTAGCTTCGTCTGAAGCTTTCTTGATAGCTCCGCATGAAGCTTTTCATAGCTCCAGAGAGCTAACCTACAGCTTCGCCTAAAGCTAATTCTAGCTTCGCCGAAAGCTAATTCTAACTTCGCCGGAAGCCTTCTTGATAGCTTTGCATGAAGCTTTTCATAGCTCCATAGAGAGCTAACTTACAGCTTCGCCTGAAGCTAATTATAGCTTCATTGGAAGCTTTCTTGATAGCTTCGCCTGAAGAGGCTCCGCATGAGGAAAGTAACCGCCCCACTAAGTTAGTAGGGCGAATTAATGGGTAGTTACACGTATGATTCCTCATTAAGAGGAGCCAATTAAGGGGAGTTAATGGGTAGTTACACCCGTGATTCCTCATTAAGAGGAGCCAATTAAGGGGAGTTAATGGGTAGTTACACCCACGATCCCTTATTAAAAGGAGACAATTAAGGAGATCATTACTCCCTATTAAGCCTATAAATAGCTCACTAATAGGCTAGGCTCATGGGCTTGAAGAAATTCAAGTCCAAGAGGCTTTTTGAAGAGCACAAGTTTCTTTGGTGGTTTTAAAGTTTAAGCCAACAAGATATCTACTCTCTCGCTTTCAAGAATTTAGAGAATCACTTCTCTAATCCTACAAGGATAAATTCAGGGTGTTAATATCCTAAGGCCTTCCTCCCTTTCAAGGAATCTCTGAAATCAGGCGAGAAGAAATTTTCAACCAGTAACACTCGAAGATCGATTGCTCGCATCATCAACGGGACAAAGTGGTCGCGCGCTGATTAGACTCTGACCGACACACTTCCCCAGAAAACTCAGAGGAGATCTATTTGTAATTTTCTTTTTCTTTCTTTAAAGGAGTACTTGTAATTTCGCTCCTCCACTCTTTTTCTAAGTTTTCCCCTATTAAATTTTGTGGAAAACAGGGTCTGGTCGGGCTGGGCTGCATAGGGAGCCCAAAGGGGGAGAAAAGGGAAAAAGAAATGAAGAAAGAAAGGAAAGATTTGCATATTAAAATAATTTATTAAAAATATAAAAAATATAGAAAAATATAAATAATATTCTACAATACTTCTACTTTCTATGATAAAAGATTAATACCAACATAAATTAACTCAAACCACCCACTTTAAAACCATATTTCTTAATCGTAAATTTAGACCCGTTAAGTATTTTAATGATTTAAATCTATTAAAAATTAACCAAAAATTAGAAATTGATTTAAATTAAACCTACTAAATTCATTAGACCCAGAGGATCGTATTTCTAACCCTAAATCAATTAATCAAGATTAAAACCCTTATAACTCCCAAGTAAAATATCCTTTTAAAGAATCTAATAATTTTTATTGAAATGAATCATGTAGATTTATCGGGACTTTATGATTTCAGTCCTTTGGACTTGGGATCGAGTTCAGGCGAGCGTTTCTTTTCTTTACATAATTTTATTTAATTTTGTTGTGAGTGTTTCTTTTCTTTGTTTAATTTTATTTAATTTTGTCATGAGTGTGCTTTCCCCCTTCAATTAAATAAGGATTTTGTGATAAATGATTTGATATATATATATATATATATATATATATATATATATATATATATATATATATATATATATATATATATATATATATATATGTTATTTACTTTGTTTCATGTGGCCATCTGCTTTATTTTATCTGTATGAATACCTGTATTATTTCATATAATCATCTGACTTATTTTGCTAGTATGAATGATTATATGTATTCTTTCATGAGACATCGGTGAATGCTCATCCTATTTAGTTAGTTCATATGAGTGTTTATCAATATCATTACATGTGTGGATGATAATTATTTTTGATTCTAGGCTAGTTGTCGTACACCTTAGACTATGACCTGGATTGATTTGAGATTGCTCTGATTCATATTTGCAAACTTATTTGAGGTATTTATCAGACAGTTATTTAATGATGCTTCAGACAAGAATTCCTTTAGACAATAAAGATGGATTAAATAAGATGTTACCTTATTTAGGAGATTGTTTCCTGTTGATGCTTGGATTTCAACTTGAGAGTTACATAAGATCTTCATTCACATTCAGACGAGATCAATAATAGCTGAGCTTTGATCATACAGAGAATAACTTACCATGATTTTGATCTATCACATAATTCTGATTTTGGATTATTAGTCGCAAGTATTTTATTTGGATATATTCACTGATAAATTATTTGAGTAATGATGTTTATTGATATCGAGGTTTGGACACCGAGACTTTTTAGATTTCATGTAGCTTGAGGATGTCCCACTCCTTAGTTATTATCTTGATTGAGATTGGAACTATTGGTGATGTAACTTAAAATATAATTATATTTAGATCTTAGATTTGACTGGTACATGATGGTAGTTATACGAGTTGATATCTGAGTGACATTATCAGTAGATTTAATTATTCTTATTGAAGGTAAAACATGTGAGAGTTTGGGTAGATATTGATGATTGATTAATTTGGAGATTTTTTTATTAAAAAAATGAGATATTGGACTTGGATTTGTTAGTAGACTCGATTGTGTTGGAGTTGACCTTGAGTTGAGGAGTAGACATGATCGGGTTGACTTGACATGGTGGCATGTATATGCATGATTGACTAGTTACTTAGATTTCTAGATCTTGTGTTTGAACCTAATGAAAGTGAGATTGTATGATGGTCTTAATTTAGATTGGATAATGATGATTGGTTGGATACAGATGAGTATGTATTTTATATATTCGGACTTGGATACATTGATGACTTTGAGGATCTGTGTTGATTAAATATTTTGCCCGAATTATTCTTTTTATGCTAGCAGGTAATTACTTATTCTGAATATCATGATTTACCTGAAGAACTTAATTGATTATACATGGCATCAACCTGATAATTATATTGTCCATGTTACCAAACTTACTAGAAAAATATTATATACGATAACAACACCCTCATGTTATACTTGTTATATGTCCTGTATACCGGTATCATGTTCACTGACATTATATATCCTGTTATATCGGTATCCTGATTTCATATGTTGATGTTGTTGCCCACCGAGTTATCCCAGTGATTTAAATAACATGCACATTAAATAATCTTGATAAACTAATGATATGATATTAAATAACTTACACTCGGATTGGTGAGATTGATGGAGGAGACCACTGTTGGCCCAAAGGCCCATCACTCTAGTTTTGATGATGATCAACTCATGTAGTTATAACACTAATGATCTTGTGTTTAATTAGTCTCAGATTTATGATCAAGATCTTAGTTGGTGTTTAGCTTCAACAAAGGATTTAAAGTAAAGTTTTGGAGCTAGCAATGTTTGATTCAAGAGCCTATGCATCAAGACCACATCAAGTACTCAAGAGGAGTCTAACTCTTTGGATCAAGTTTGGACCAAGTCAAGAGGAGAAGAAGACTTCAATTGAAGACCTTCAAGATCAAGACTTGAGTCTAGGTTCGTTTTTATTAAGATTTTGTTTTTAGATAAAATGTAAATGATAGAATAGTTGGTAGATTGCTCAAGTATACCATATACACTCACACACAAGATTTAGATGTGTTTTCATAAAAGAACTTTCATTTTGGAAAAGACTTTTCATTTTAGCAAAATACCGGTTTGGTTTTTGGAGTTTATTATATACATGTGTTTTTAATCAAAACCGTTTTAGTGCTTATTGTCAAAAACATAGATATTTCATCATTTATGTGTAGTGGATCATATCCATACACACCATGATTTAAAAGTGTTTAAAATATCTTGTTTTTATTTGGAGAAGTTTTGGAAAAACAAATTTGGAAAAATACGATTTTTGTTTTTAAACAAAATTTCTAAGTTACAAAAATAGTTCAAAATGTTTGTAACACGTTTTGATTTTGCTCAAACATATTTGTATATCAAAATATATTACTGAACTTATTTTTGTGAATTTTTAGAGATTTTATGGGATTTAATTAAAAATAAATAACACAAGTTTTAAATCCTGAAAATGCCTGCAGGCTCTGGGGGTCGACCGACCGGTCCACCAGACCAGAAGCCGGTCGACCGGAACGGTCGACCGACGTGCACAGACGTGCACAGGATGGGCTTGTCAACCGCACGGTCGACCACCAGAGAGTGTCTGCTCTCTGGAAATGGCCCTGGTCGACCGGGCGGTCGACCGGCAGAGAGCTCAGCTCTCTGTATCCATGCCACGGTCGACCGGCCGGTCGACCGCTGGCACAACGGTCAGAATTCTGACCGTTGGCTGGTCGACCGGGCGGTCAACCGACAGGTCATCCTCGCTCCCAACGGCTAGTTTTTGGAGCCTATTTATATGGGGTTGTTTTGGGCTCTTGGACATAAGATTTTAAGTGGGTTTTTGTACTAGTTTTTCCTACTCTTTTGAGAGGTTTTTCTCCACTTGTTTAAGAGCCAAATACTTCCATTCAAAAGGAGAGTTTATCAAGAGTTTTTCAAAGTGATTTCTTGTGTTTTCCTCCGCGCATTTCATCCTAGTTTTCTCACACAAATACTTAAGCTATCCATTGCTATATCTACCTATAGGGATCTGTGTTGTGAGAGGATATTAGGTGATCAAAGTGTTGTGATCACCAAAGTTCTACTTTGTACTTTGAGGAGGCGGACTTGCGGGTTCGCGGTGTTTTGAGTTCTTGTGTGAACTCTTTGTAGAAGTGCGGCCTCGGCGAGCAAGTAGGCTTGCGGTGTGTTCTTGCGGGAACAAGTGAATGGACTAGAGAGTCCAAGGAGTTCAAGTGTGAACTCGCCTTGTAGGTGTTGCGGCACCAAGTGATCCGGTGGGATCGATTTTAGTGAAAATCCTTCATAGTGTTGAAGGCGGGGACGTAGAGCAAGTGTGCTCGAACCTCAAAACAAATCTCCTGTGTTTGCGATTGCTCTCTCTATCTCTTACTTGTTTATATCTTGCATGTTTATATTACTTTCATCTTTATATGCTTGATATATATATTTGTGCTCATATTGTTATATGCTTGGGGATTGTTTGCTAACACTTGTATTCAACCAAGAGAGCCAACGCGTCACCTCAACTCTTATTTAGAGGAATCTTGAGGAGTTAGTCTAGAGCCCTTCACGGGGAATCTGGCTACACTCTTGTGTTATACTTGGTGTTTAAGAAGTTTTAGCTTGCATTAAATAGTTTTAATTCCGAATTAATTGACCATTAGATTAGCTAGTCACCTATTCACCCCCCTCTAGGTGATTACAATTGGTATCAGAGCCACGTGCTCTTGATTTGGGTCTAACAACCTAGAGTTAAAGATCCTTATTTTTAGCTAATCACAATATTTGTTTACACACACTATGGATTTCATGTCATCTCCCACCTTTGACATTCTTAACATCCAAACTTGAAAGGTTAAGATGTCTTTGTACCTCAAAGCCTTAGGGATTCATGTTTATTTTGCCACTATTAAAGATTCTTATTGTTTAAATGGCAAAAATATTGAGGCTAATGTAAAAGCCCTACATGCTTTAAGATCTACCTAAATGATGATTATTTATCTAGGGTTGCTAATCTTGATTCGACTTTTGTAGTATGGAACACCATCATCTCCCTTGGCGAACAAGAACAATATTATGCGAGGAGCGACTCGGATGTTGGAAGTGAAGCTTCCAACGTGTGCTACATGGTCTAAGGGGATAACCCCTTGAGGTAAATACCGAATCCGAGGTAGAAGAAGATGTTGCTATGTCTTATGATGAGCTTGAATCATTTTGTCAACAACTTCTTGAAAAATATGACATGCTTAGAAAAGAAAATAAGAAAATGAAAAATAAATTTGATTGCATGTTAAAAGAAAAAGATTCTTTTCAAACTAAATTTGAAAATGTTTCAAAAGAAAATGAATCTTTGAAAAATGAAAATACTCCCTTGCTTTCTAAATTGAATGATATGTGTAAAGCAAATACCTCTTTAAAAGATAAGATTGTTTTGGTGGAAAAACAAAAAGAAATTGCTTTGCATGAAAACACTTCTTTAAAAAGAAAAATTGTTGAAAAAGAAAAAGTTAATATTTCTAAAAAGAAAAAGTTTGTTGATCATGCTTTTCATGCCACAACCATTGATAAAAATGAAGTTAAATTTTTGAAAAATAGAATTGATTGTTTAAGCTCAACTTTGAGTAATTGTGCATTCAACCATAAAAGATTAGAAACTTTATTTTCAAAGAAACAAGTTTCACATGTTCATGCACATTACCCACAACATGCATATGCACACTTTGCACGTCATGATCATACTCATTCACATGTGCAGAGTAGATTGTACAGGTGTACACATTGTGGCTGCAAAGGCCATTTAGCAAAATTTTGTTATGATAAGATAAACACTTTAAATTTTGCTAACAAGAAAGTTTGGTTTCCTTACAATGCTAACCCTCATGGACCCAAAAGAAAATGGGTACCAAAATCCCCGCCTTTTGTATTTGATGTAGGTGCGGGCTCTCACACGACGTGAGAGAGTTGGTGCCTTGATGGTGGATGCACATGAGCTAGATGGACACATATATTGATGCACCGCTATCAAGGAGGTTTGGTGGGACAACCACCATGTTTTGGAGAGTTAGACTATAGTTCATGTGTTGGTAACTATCTCTAAACTCCTATTTTAGTTTACATGCATTTATGATTGATGACCTTTAGGAAGTTTTAGTGTTTGTTAAAATGTTCATGTTTTATGTTTTAGGCTTCATGTGGTAAATACTTGTTTAAATGTAGTTTTTGTCAAAACTTGGATATATACTTGTACATGTAGTGAGCCACATTTGATTCATATATGTTTGCACTTCATTGCTCATTTGTACTCACTATATGCACATGTATAAGCTAGTTTTGATGATTTTCTCATTTACACTTGTTTTGCCTATTTACATGTTTTACTTCATGTATATGTAATTTTTATTTCAAATCTAATAAATATACATGTATGCCCCTCGAGTCTCTTGCCTTCATGCAAACTATATCATAGACTCCTTTCATGTTTGGGATATGTATGCATATTGTTAGTTTTGAATAAAAATATACATATACCTAGAAGTTTATTTTTAAATGAAAAATAAAATCTTTATGATTTTCATGATTTTTATTTGATAAAATGAGATTCATGTTTGTTTTGAGCATAATTGACTATTTACATGAAAAATGCTAATTACATGATTCTTGTATACTCACACTTTATTTGTTTATTCATGACTATGTTTCATGATCATTTGAGCTTTATGGACCTTGAGAGTCGAATTTTGTGTATTTATTATGTTTCTTGATACATATGATTTGGTTTCATATTTGGAAGGATCTTTAACTAGTTTTTTTAAAAATTAATCTAACTGGTTATTTATTCTTCATTTGGTAGTGTTTTCACTATAAAAATATTTTTCAAACTCTAGTTTTTGAAAACCCCTACCTACCTCTTTAAAGGGCGGTTGGTTGGGCGACCATGCCTTGTATACTTATTATTGAAAATTCTTTTAAACATGTGCATGAAATGGGTGGTAGGAAGTATGAGTTATACACTTGATCTTATTATGTTTTCAATTGGTATCATTGGATCTTTTCAATTGATATCACTATTGACATTCTTTTTGTATACTCATATATATTTTTATATATGTATGCTTACACTTCAAATAGTATCAATTTCTATTGGTATTTTTATTTTCATACATATATATATATATATATATGATTCATTTGTGCTTGATTGTCAAGATATTTACATGTTTAAAGCACAAAGTATGTTTATGCTAAGCTCAATTCAAATCTTAATTTTCAATTGATTTCTCAATTGGTACTTTTATAAAAGCTTATGCATTATCTTCAATTGGTATTTTTTTACAATTGGTATTTGTTTTATTGATCTCAAAATGTATAATATATTTCAATTGGTATCTATTGAACTATTTATTTCAATTGGTATCCGTGAAAATTTAAATTGGTATCAAAATATAAAATACTTTCCTTCATTGGTATCAAAATTTCATTGTTATTTCAATTGGTAAAATGTTTCAATTACCATTAGAATTCAAAATTTTTATTGTTTAGTTACAATTGGATTCTTAAAAATGTTTTGATATGTTTTAGTTCCAATTGGTATCTCAAAAATTTTGTTTATTTACAAAGGTATCTCAAAAATGTGTTTTATTACCTTAAGTAAATTTCAAAATTTGTTTTGAGTAATTATTAAAAATTTGATTCAAAAATGTTTTGATTTATATTGCCTATATGCAAGGGGAGCTTAACATCTCTTCTACATATAGATTCATGTTGAGTGTATCTTATATTGAGGAGCTTGACAACTCTTCTTTATGTGATACACGTGTGTAGGGGGAGCTTCACATCTCCTCTTATGCATTGCATCTTATGCGTTATGTGTGTTAGGGCGTGTCATCCTTTCTTCATGTAATGCATATATGTAGGGAAGTTAACTTAGAGTCTTCCTCTTCATGAATGTATATCGCATATATCTCTTTATTGATTGATTTGATTTCACCCCTTTTGTTGATTTTTGTTTCGAACAAAAAGGGGGAGAACATTGTTTTGTGTTTACTTTAACCCCTTTGTTGATGATTAACAAAAAGGGGGGAAAGTATTTTAGTATATATGCATGTTTTCCTTCCTTTATTCATAAAGGGGGAGAAGGATTTATGTTTATGCATATATGTTTTGTTTTGCAAAAAGGAGAAGAAAATTTGATGAGTTTTATGTTTGATTGGCATGTTTATCTCCTTATGTTTGCATTACTTTATGCACTTCATTGCCATATCTTATTATTTATTGTTATGCATGAATTAAGGGGGCTTCTTTGAAGCTTAACTTTAATCCATGCATATATAACTCCATGAGTTTTGTCATCATCAAAAAGGGGGAGATTGTTGGCCCAAAGGCCCATCACTCTAGTTTTGATGATGATCAACTCATGTAGTTCTAGTACTAATGATCTTGTGTTTAATTAGTCTCAGATTTATGATCAAGATCTTAGTTGGTGTTTAGCTTCAACAAAGGATTTAAAGTCATGTTTTGGAGCTAGCATAGTTTTAATCCAAGAGCCTATGCATCAAGACCACATCAAGTACTCAAGAGGAGTCTAGCTCTTTGGATCAAGTTTGAACCAAGTCAAGAGGAGAAGAAGACTTCAAGTGAAGACCTTTAAGATCAAGACTTGAGTCTAGGTTCGTTTTTATTAAGATTTTATTTTTAGATAAAATGTAAAGGATAGAATAGTTGGTGGATTGCTCAAGTATACCATATACACTCACACACAAGATTTAGATGTGTTTTCATAAAAGAATTTTCATTTTGGAAAAGACTTCATTTTGGCAAAATACCGGTTTGATTTTTGGAGTTTATTATATACATGTGTTTTTAATCAAACCGTTTTAGTGCTTATTGTCAAAAACATAGATATTTCATCATTTATGTGTAGTGGATCATATCCATACACACCATGCTTTAAAAGTGTTTAAAATATCTTGTTTTTATTTGGAGAAGTTTTGGAAAAACAAATTTGGAAAAATACGATTTTTGTTTTTAGCCAAAATTTCTAAGTAACAAAAGTAGTTCAAAGTTTGTAACATGTTTTGATTTTGCTCAAACATGTTTGTATATCAAAATATATTACTGAACTTATTTTTGTGGTTTTTAGAGATTTTATGGGATTTAATTAAAAATAAATAACCCAAGTTTTAAATCCTGAAAATGGCCTGCCAGGCTCTGGCGGTCGACTGACCGATCGACCAGACCAGAAGCCGGTCGACCGGAACGGTCGACCGACGTGCACAGACGTGCACAGGATGGCACGGTCGACCGCACGGTCGACCGCCAGAAAGTGTCTACTCTCTGGAAATGGCCCCGGTCGACCGGGCGATCGACCGGCAGAGAGCTCAGCTCTCTGTATCCATGCCACGGTCGACCGGCCGGTCGACCGCTGGCACAACGGTCAGAATTTTGACCGTTGACCGGTCGACCAGGCGGTCGACTGACAGGTCATCCTGGCTCCCAACGGCTAGTTTTTGGAGCCTATTTATATGGGTGTTTTGCGCTGTTGGACATAAGATTTTAATTGGGTTTTTGCACCAGTTTTTCCTACTCTTTTGAGAGGTTTTCTCCACTTATTTAAGAGCCAAATACTTCCATTCAAAAGGAGAGTTTATCAAGAGTTTTTCAAAGTGATTTCTTGTGTTTTCCTCCACACATTCCATCCTAGTTTTCTCACACAAATACTTGAGCTATCCATTGCTATATCTACCTATAGGGATCTTTATTGTGAGAGGATTTTAGGTGATCAAAGTGTTTTGATCACCAAAGTTCTACTTTGTACTTTGAGGAGGCGGACTTGCGGGTTCGCGGTGTTTCGAGTTCTTGTGTGAACTCTTTGTAGAGGTGCAGCCTCGGGGAGCTAGTAGGCTTGCGGTGTGTTCTTACGGGAACAAGTTGAGGGACTAGAGAGTCCAAGGAGTTCAAGTGTGAACTCGCCTTGTAGGTATTGCGGCACCAAGTGATCCGGTGGGATCGATTTTAGTGAAAATCCTTCATTGTGTTGAAGGCGGGGACGTAGAGCAAGTGTGCTCGAACCTCGAAACAAATCTCCCGTGTTTGCGATTGCTCTCTCTATCTCTTACTTGTTTATATCTTGCATGCTTATATTGCTTTCATCTTTATATGCTTGATATATATTTGTGCTTATATTGTTATATGCTTGGGGATTGTTTGCTAACACTTGTATTCAACCAAGAGAGCCAACGCAGCACCTCAACTCTTATTTAGAGGAATCTTGAGGAGTTAGTCCAGAGCCCTTCACGGGGAATCCGGCTACACTCTTGTGTTATACTTGGTATTTAGTTTAAGAAGTTTTAGTTTGCATTAAATAGTTTTAATTTCGAATTAATTGACCATTAGATTAGCTAGTCACCTATTCACCCCCCTCAAAGTGATTACAACGATGTCTGTATTTTGGGTGGACCTAGGATATAGGTTGCAAAGCCAAAAGAGGGTTACACTGTAGGGTTCCAGTGGGGTGACTGACACTCCGTCTTGTTCTTGTTTCTGTTATATATGTTCCTGACTACCTAACAGTAGGGCCTGGTTCAGCGCCAGGAGTCTGGGTTGTGGTCCCGGGTATGTGCAAGACCCACCTAAAGTATGGACAATGTCTCCAACCGATCAGTTTCAATAACTTAGGACCCCGATTAACACTTGTGATAGGCGTAGCATGGGATGCGTCTATTACAGGTGGCAACTGGTTTTTCTGACATAATAATAATAAACTGTTCATAATGATTATAATTGATTGTCTTTTCCTGATACATATATGTATGCTGGACATCCGATGTTATACCTGACCTGATTGGACATCTGACTCTAGTACTGACTGACTATACCCGCCTAATATATAGATTATAATAGGTACCTGATTGAATACCTGACTCTACTGTGTGCTATCCACATTATAGTTTATTTACTTATTCATTTTGTTTCTCATTCATGTTTATACTATTATCATATGTTCATATTTTATGCATGTGCATCTTTTCATTTTATTCTCACACATTCACTAGGAGTTATGACTTCTTGAATTTGCATAGCCAAATCTCTAACTATTTATTATTGATTAGGTATTTGGAGAGGATTACATGCGCTATGAGGAGCTGGAGTCTCTCTTTTCTTGATCATAGGTATTCTTGCTTTTTTATTCATGTTATTTTTAGATTCTATCTATATCATGTCCGGTTGCCATTTCTTTCCTATATTCATTTGCTATCATTGTGTTAGATATTTATATGTCATATTGTAGTAATATTGATTTATCATAGTAGATTTTATAGCTTGTTCAAATTATTTTAGGCTTAGTGTGTATGCGTGGGCCATTTTCCTCGCGTATATACGTCGCCGACTCTCGTCACGATTCCATTTTCACGTATTTTGGGAAGCAGGGCGTAACACTCTCTCTAAAAATATAAATATATTTAATATATTTTTGGGGTGCGCGAGTATGTTTTGGACTCCGGGATTTCACGTCGTTTTCAGAGATTAGGCGAGTGTTCTCGCTTTTGATTTGGGTTTCCCCGCTTTGTCGGAACTCGTCCTCTAGGGATAACCTATAGGTTTAACAGCTTGTTGCACGTGCTAAGTGCAATCGTGATTACTACGAAAGAGAGTTAAACTAGGTTGGTTTCATGTTTATATTTTTAGTTTGCTTGAGGACGAGCAAAAATAAGTGTGGGGTGTGATCGTACACGTACATTGCGTATTTAAATCACATATGTCATATCTCTGCATTTATTTTATAATAAAATTTTACTATTTGATGTATTTTCATGTCTAGTGGCCTGTTGGATAATTAAGGGAGAAAAGAGAGATTGACAGATTTATCCAATTAAGTCTCAAAAATTCAAAAGAAAGGAGATCGATTCAAATCTAAAGGTTCTAGAAGTCATCTTATCTGAAAACTGAATATATCAGATAAGATAATATCATCAAAATTCAAAAAATAAATGGATTAGAAGAAGATCTTATCGGTTTCACTGAGGATAAAGGGATAAATCGTCAAATCTAAAGCATATATTCAAAATCCAAGAACATAAAAGAATAGAGGATGAATCAACGGATGACCGCTCCCAAATCCTGCCCCTACGACCGGGATACTACCATGAAAATGCCGCTTTTGCTACGTTTCCACCATATTTTGTTTGAATCTGGGGGAGCGCCAGCTCCCCCTTTCTTCATACGCTCTCCCTCTATTCTTTTTTTTATAAATATTAGCTTTTCTATAGTAAAATGTGCATGAAAGGGTTGCAAAATTTACGTTGAAAAGAGAGAATTGTGAGTTGGAATGTGAGATTGGAGAGTTATAAACAATGATTCATGAATGAAATTCAGTCTTCTTCCATCAAGATCGTGCACCGTTTCAGTCTAAGCTTTCTTTACTTGCCTTTATAATTTCTATGATACTATTTTTCTCTTTTAATTTAATGCTATATCTTATGCTTTCATTAACAATCTAGTGCATGTCTTCTTATCTTTTTAGTTATTAGTTCTTTCTTTTTCTTTTCATCAACATCGTTCGAAGGAGAGAGACGTCAAGGCGGTAATATGGAATCAAGACTTGCATCGATTCTGGGTTTCATCTGTCTCTTTTCCTCTTCTAATTTTCTTCTTCTTCCATCACTTTATTTATATAGTCTTTGCATCGGTGAGTACTTCTTTTACTTCCTTTCATATTTCTCATACTTAAAAGAACATTAATTTTTAGAACAAAAACTCCAACCTTCATCCAAAGACTTTTCAACTAGATTAAGAGTAGATCTAGATTTTTAATAACCAAGTTTTAAACAAGTTTCTATGGATTCGATCCCGTTCTTACCACTATAAAATTCTCCTAAAAATATTTTAAAGCAAGAATAGGTTTTTATTATTAGTTCATGGTTTAAACAACGATGGAAATTTTACAACTTTCAAACCGTGATCACTAGACGCTCTAAAGAAAGAGGTTTATGACAATGCAAAAGAGGACATTAAAAAAATAAAGTGCCCTCCCAAAGTGCTAAGCGCATCAACATCCTGAGGTCCACGTCATCCCTTATTGTTCCGAAATTGCATAAGTATTATCAGATATCCTCTGTCCAGAGGAAAGCGATGTGTGTTGTTCTAGGTGGCGTGAAAATTCCAGGTAGCTATTCATCTAATATTGCATGTTGTGCTAATTCAGATAAGATTGGGGACTAAAGACTCATTACTATCACGTACTAATGCAGCAATTGCTTCTAGTAGCAGTTCGCAATGTGGAGTTCTCAAAACAGATGACTGATGTAATAATAGAGTTGTGTCCAAAACCAATAAGGCGGAAGTTTTGAGAAGTTGCTTACTGACATTGGCCCAATTCTATACAAGCATGAAGAGAAGTTTTAACCTGCATTCTTGATGGTGATGATTTGTCTGACAGCTCATTTAGCTCAAAAGACGAGGGATGGTGGATGTTTGTACTATTGATATATGTATCCTATCGAAAAATGTGTACATATGACATATTTTTTCGACCATAATTGATTACTGTAATTAATTTCACTCCTATATAATTAACATATCATGAATTCTTCTCTTAACTTTAAGTACTTTGGTTATTTAAAAATCCTATATACAGAACAAAAGGTGGCCAGAGGGTTCAATAGCTGAATGCTACATCATGGAGGAATACCTAAACTACTCAGTATATGGAGAGTAATGCGGAGTCCAAGAACAACTATGATGTCGAGGAAGAAAGGCCATAACTTTTCATTTTCTTAGTTACTGGTGAATACAGTGCCTTAAAAAATCAGTACATGACACTCACGTATACCAAAATACATAGCGTACATAATCATTGCTTGTTCAATTGTGACGAAGTTACCCCTTACATTGAGTACGTCATACTATACAAATTTTAAGATTTTGTAAATTTAAATAATTATGAGTTATCTCAACATGTCATGCATATCTTACGGATAGCACCGAAAAATCATTAAAGAGATTCTCCACAAGAGCTTCTAATTATAAATGGCTTGTTCAAAATGCACAGGATAAAAAATTTCGAAGACATTGCGGAGGATGTGTAAGTGTTATCAACATTTTTCGCATAGTTCTAATATAATGATTTTGTGAAATAACCTTGTTTAATTCAATAGGCTGCACGGGAGGCCGGAATAGATGCAGATCTGTTAACTTGTCACGGTCTCCCGAATATAAAGTTAAGACATACAAAAAGCTTTGATATATAAGGTTTCAAATTTCACACGAAATTATCTGAAGAGTTTAATTGTACTCAGAATAATGGAGTTGTTGTCATGCCGATGATGACAAGTCACACAAGTGTGCATGATACTGACCTGAGCGAAGGAGATATACTTATTATGGAGTGATCAAATATATCATTGAACTTTCATTCAATGAGGGGCGCATGAAGATCGTGCTGTTTGAGTGTGACTGGACCGATAACAACAAGAACAAAACAGACAAATATGACTTTACACTTGTTGATTTACAAGGCCAAATAAGAAAACTTGTCCCTTCATTCTGTCATCACTGGTATTGCAAGCATTCTTTGTACCTGATCCACACGATATGCCTTGGGTAGTGCCAATTGTCACAAAATCAAGGTATACCTTCAACTTAAGTACCGAAGGTGAATGCTTGGAGGTAATGCCCATCCGAATCGATCCTAATGTGGCGCTACTTCTACTGATAGTGTTGACCCTATAGAGGAGTAACAAATATATTCTGATTTTTTCCCCCTTTAATTTCAATTATATACTAGAATTTTTAATGTATGACTATTTTACTTTATGTCTAGAGATGATTTAGATGTATATATGTACTTTATTTCAGGAGATCATACCAGTTGCATGTATTGTATAATTACTTAATTTTATGTCTTGTGTATTTTATTTTTATTTTGACTTACATATATGTATTGTACGACCGCTTTATTTTATATCTGAAGATTATAATTGTGAAACATAGGTCTTCAAAATGGCATCATCATCCTCAAGTCAGCAAGGAAGCCAGTCCTAGAGAAAAAAATAGGTTGATTTGCCCGATCCAGATTGATACCGATTGTTGCCCATTTGGCATTCACTATGACGTGCTCTCCGAGCGCATTAATCGGCATTTCTATCATTGCAATGAGTTCTCTCCAGCCCTAACTTGGCCTGACCATAGGAATTTAGGAAGGGTTGAAGTATTATTTCTTGAGTAGGTGATAAGTTATTTGAGTCATTAATATTGTTGCTTATGTTTATGCTTTACTGAGATTTTTATCCAATAACATTGTGTTATATGCAAGTGCACTTTTACTGCCGACTTGGAATGACAATGGAGAGATTGCAAAAAAATTCCGTAAGTGGTTCAACGACAATGCCCGAAAAAAGTGAAACGATAATAAAAATCGCTCCTTGTGTCGTACTTTTGATCGATGCCAGGGTTCTATAGCTGAGGCTACTACTCAGCAACCGGACAAAGTCAATAACGAGACTTGGAAGAATCTCTTATCGGCATATGAAAAGAATAGTCAGGACAATGGGAGTGGCTCGGTAAAATAAAAAAAGTTATGAATTTGTTCAAAATTATTATACACTATACATTTACGAACTTGGAAGAACCTCTAATCGGTATATGAAAAGAATAGTCAGGACGACGGGAGTGGCTCGATAAAAGAAAAAAAGTTATGAATTTGTTTAAAATTATTATACACGGTACATTTACGAATTTGTTTATTTTTAAATTTGTAGTCGAACAGTGAAAAATATAAAGAGTCTCGCGCTACCATTGGCTTACTACATAGGATGGGTAGAGATAACTCGTTCTATATGGAAGGGACAAATTTGTAAGTATAATTGTAAAATACCTAGAGGGGGTCAATAGGTGATGACTATACTAAATGGCAAATAATGCGGAATTAAAATTTACTTACTAGCAACCTAGCAAATACCAATTACAACTCAAGAAATACTTAAAAAAAGTAAACAATATAAGTGTTCAAATAAGTAAAGAGAGAGTAGAGTGAAGAGAGAAAGAGTAAACAATCGTAAACACGATGATATGTTCCAAGGTTCGAGTCACTGCTCTACGTCCTCGCCTTCAGCACTATGAAGGATTTTCACTATGACCGATCTTACTAGATTGTCAACTGTTACAAGTTCTCACTAGAACTAAATGGACTGACAAATTCTCTCTCACGATGCCGTAACACCAACACGGAGTTCACTAGCTCACTTGAGATCGCAACCTCTACAACTTCACAATAGAAGGAAATTGATAATCTTCTCTTGATCACAAAAGGCTCACAAGCACAATCCTATAACCAAGATGAGAAGATAAAACTCTTTGAGATTGTGTAGTAGAAATAACTTGTAAAGATATAGAGGGAGGCTCAAGCTAAAAATCAAGAATGTGAAATTTTGGCTCAAAAGAAAATCATTTAAGATAAAGACTAAATCTTGTTGTAAACTTGTAAAAACTTAATCAAAACTTGATAAAACTTGTTAGAGGGCTTTTCTACAGTCCCACTATTTATAGAGGATAAAAACATGAGGAGAAAACTCAAAAGAGTCGTTGGAAATAGACCAAAAAAAAGACAAATCAGAATATAACCGTTAGGAAGAAATCAGAAGAAAATCCTTCTGTCGGCCGACCGGCTGGTCAACCGCCAACGATCAAATTTTCGATCATTGGGGATAGTGGTCGACCGGTCGGTCAACCATTGTTCCCAACCAAAGAACAAAACTCTCTGTCGGTCGACCGAGGCGGTCAATCAGACCAAACCGAGAGCAAAGCTTTTGCAGTCGGTTGACCGCACGGTCGACCGAAGTGCACACAATGCACTTTGGTGCATGTCGGTCGGCTGCTTGGTCGACCGACAAAGCAATTCTACTCTGTCTACGGTCAACCAGTCGGTCAACCAACCTAGGGCCAAAAACTTGATATGGAGATCTTTTTGAGACCAATCTTTTTCTGACAAAAACATACTTTGATCTTAAACACAAAATAGAGTTCTAGGAACTTGATAGAACCAATGTGTGATCATGGATCAACGCAAAATAAAGTTAGAACTATATTTTGTAAAAAACTCTTTTCTAAATCGAAAACCCTTTTTTTGAAACTCGTTTTTCCGAAACTCGATCTTGAAAACGGAGAATAGTTTTGAACTCTTTTTAAAACACTTTAAGAATATAAAAGATGTGTGTGTGTGTGTGTGTCAATCCCAAAAGAGCTATCAACTTATATCATCTTAATTTTAACAAACGACTATAAATCCTATCTAAAATGCAAAAGGTAAAAATACAAATCTTGACATAGTTTTCTCTTACAATCTTGATCCTTGAGCTCTTCTCTGTGCTTAGGCTCTGGGATCTACATATTCTTGGCTTCCAAACGTGTGAGTCTTGTGATGGAGCCGAAATGTAATAAAGAGTTAACTTGAAACTTTGTTAAACAAAATTGTTAAAAACATAACTACATATATTTTGTTATCATCAAAACTAGGGCTACTGGCTTTTGGGCCAACATTATACATTGTACATATACGAATTTGTTTATTTTAAATTTGTAGTCGAAGAGCAAAAAATATAATGAGTCTCGTGCTGCCAATGGCTTGCTACATAGGATGGGTAGAGATACTCATTCTATATGGAAGGGACAAATTTGTAAGTATAAATATTCATTTGCATTTATAGCGGATTTGCTTTTAAAGTTAATTTAATTTTTTAACTTTCTTGCATTTGTAAAAGAGAAAGGCCCGCGGGAAGGAGCCGAACGCAAAGGAGATTTACAATAAGAAATTTCAAAGAATGGATGCATTGGACGCTTCTGAGGGAGAGCTTCCTATTTCTCGCACCTGGGGCAAGCCAGTCACCGATGAAGCCATGTTTGTGGATGTAAGTATTAAAAAGTTGTTTATATATCCTTACATTTTAAGAAAATGATAGAAATCTAATTATACTTTTGATAATTTTTTAGGTGCGGCTCGAGAGGCACTATGATGCGGCGATAGCAGTGGCAGCGACGAGAGCACCACCAGCACACGAGCAACTCTTGAGATATTTGGACTTATGATGAGGCTCGAGGTTCACGTGTATGTTTTCGGAAGCATCAGGCATGCTAGAAGGGACGACTACACCACTCAGCTTGAGCAGCAAGGTCAGGTCATGAGGCAGTAGTTGGAGGATGATCGTCAGAGAATCGCCAGTTTGGAGGCGAGTCAGACAGAGATACAGCAGCTCATGACCTAGTTTCTGGCAAGTCAACAAAGAATCGGGCAACCTAGCAACGAGGGCGACGATGGTGCCAGCGGGGGCGACGACGATGGTGCCAGCAGGGGCAGCGACGATGCCTAGTGAGATTGTAAGAGAGTTTGTTATGTATTAATCTGTTTGATTGTTTATATATTGATATGTTTGAGCTTTGTTTTTGGAGAATTGACTTGTTTGATTGTTGAAGGAGTTTGATTGGGATTTGTTTGGTTATTGGAGGAGTTGATTATGCTTTAGTTGGAATTAGTTTGATATATACATGTTTGTTTATATATGCCTGTTGTAACTACATGTTTGTTGTAATTGTATCAATTTATATCAGTTATTAATGTATGTATTTATGTATGTATGTCTGTGTGCTGCAACTTAAAAAAAAAAATCCCATAATTGTGTCGAATCCATTATTTGACATAATTATTTAAAATTTTATGTTGGATATCCTTTTTTGATGCAATTATAGGACATTCAGTGTATTTTTAGATCAAAAATTTTCAAATTCTCCATAATTCTGGAAGCATACGCGCCGAATTTAAAATTTTTCAACACAATTATAAGACATTCACTTAATTTTTAAATCAAAAATTTAAAAATTTCGATAATTCTGGAAGCAGATAAATTGCATTGAATTTCAGTATTCGACGCAATTATAGGACTTTTAGAAATGTAAATCATAATTATATATTGCGTCAAATTTTTTATGCATATTCAAATTTCAAATTTTATTTTTTTCTCCCATTTGCGTCGGATTTTCGACGCAACTGTCTCACTTTTGCTTCTGATTTCGACACATACATTTTCTCAAACTTTTTTCAACTTATTATGTGAAATATATGTTGCGTCGAATTTTCGACACAATAGGGGCACATTGCGTCGAATTTTTGATGCAAATGTTGCGTCGAGGATTTTTACAGCGACAGTTTTCGACGCAAAATTTCGAGACAACTGTCAAAATTTTGATGCAAAATGACTATATTCGATGTAATTTGACAGACACTCTAGCAGTGAGAAAGACATCTTGCACTCTCTACAAAACCCAATTGCACTTGGAGAAAGACAAGATCAGCACGGTGGAGGAAACATCTATGCATCTGTGGCACAAGCAGCTCGATCACATGAGTGAGAAATGGCTACAAGCTCTCACACGTCGACGACTACTTTCCACCATGAGAGGTACAAATCTATCCCACTATGTCATTGCTTAATTGTAAAGCAACATGAAGTAGCTTTAGTTAAAAACACTAATAAAAGGAGGATCAAAATTCTGGATTTGGTTTATTCATATGTGTGTGAACCTATGAGTATTAAAACACAGAGTGATACTTCTTATTTCGTAACCTTCATAGATGGTGCATTTAGAAAAGTGTGGATGTATGTTCTAAAGCCAAGGATCATGTCTTTGAAGTATTTAAAGATTTTCATGCCAAGGTTGAAAGGGAAACGAAAAACTCTTGAAGTGTATTCACATGGATAATGGTAGTGACTATACTTCAAAGATGTTTAAAGAATATTGCTTCAAACATGGCATAAGACATCAAAAATCTGTCCCACACACATCATAACATAATGGAGTTGCAGAAAGAATAAACCACACAATTGATGAGAGAATTCAGAACATGCACTTTTTGGCAAGTCTTCCTAAATTTTTTTAGAGAGAAGTTGTGCGGACCGCTTGCTACTTGATAAACCTATCCCCTTCAACACCTTTGGAGGGAGATGTTCATTAAAGAGTTTTGATTGGGAAAGATGTGTCATATTCTCATTTGAGACTATTAGAGTGCAAAGCTTTTGTGTGTGTACCTAAGGAGCAAAGAACAAAGCTCGGTGATGAAGTCATACCATGCATTTTCTTGGGCTATTGCAGTAATGAATTCAAATATAGATTGTGTGATCCTAAAAATAAGAAAGTCATATGTAGGATGCTTCTTGTGAAGATAAAACTTTTACTGGTTCTGAAATAGATTAAAAAAACCACAAAATGTTGATATCATTCCAGATCCAATTCCTACACCTTCTTCTTTGCCACATAGTTCTGATGTTCAATATGTGCAGGTAGAAAATGAAGATGAAGTTGCAGGTTCTCCGGCTCCTGATCCAAGGGGAGCAAATACATGAATATCAGCTACGTGTGGTGAGGTCATAAGAGCCGCCGTTGAGACGATCAGAAAACCCTCAACTACCATTTTCTGAGTTCACCATGGTAAATAATGCAGGTGAACCAGAAAAATTCCACGAAGCACAAGTTTATGAGCACAAGGACAAGTGATAGAATGCTATGTGAGAGGAGATCAATTTCCTTTCATAAGAACCAAACATATGATCTGGTGGAGCAGCGAAAGAACAAAAAAGCTTTGAAGAATGAATGGGGTCTTCAAGGTCAAGAACGAAGGCAATGGTCAAGTCAAGTACAAAGCTTGTCTAGTGGAGAAAGGTTTCAGCAAAAAAAGGTATTGACTATGACGAAATCTTCTCTCTTATTGTGAAGATACTATCCATTTGGGTTATCTTTGGTCTAGCTGCTTCTCTAAACTTAGAAATTGAACAGTTAGATGTAAAAATTGCTTTTCTCCAGGCTGACTTGTAATAAGAAATCTACATGGAGCAATCAAAATGGCTTCAAGGTAAAGAGAAAAGAACACATGGTTTGCAAATTGAAAAAGAGCTTGTACAGGCTCAAGCAGGCACCTCGACAGTGGTACAAGAATTTTGATTCTTTCACGCTTGTCCATCGATACGGAGGATCATTGGCAGATCATTGTGCTTACAATCAAAATTTGCTGAAAATGATTTTATTATTCTCTCACTATATGTTGATAACATTCTTGCAGTTGGCAAAAATAAATTTAAAGTTAATAGGTCAAAGAAGGAGTTGAGCAAGTCTTTTGACTTGAAAGACTTAAGGCCAGCAAAACATATTTTGGAAATGAAGATCTTTCGTGCTAGGAAGACGAAGAAGCTATGGCGCAATCAAAAGAAAATTACTTTGAGAGTGCTCTTGAGAAGTTCAACATGAAAATTTTCAAGTCAGGCTCCACATCTCGTCGCTTACTTCAAGTTAAGGTCACAACAAAGCCCTTCAATAGCATCTCATATGCTCCTGCAATTGAAAGTTTGATGTACTCTTTGGTGTGCAAAAGGCCCAACATCGCATATATTGTTGGTGTTGTAAGCAGATTTCTTGTCAATCAAGGCAAAGAACATTGGGATGTAGTGAAGTGAATCCTGAGATACCCTAGAGAACCTTCAGATATTGTCAATGTTTTGGGAGAGCAAAGCCAATACTAGATGGGTACACAGATTCAGACATGGCATGCGACATTGACAAGAGAAAATCTACATCATGATACTTGTTTACTTTTACAGGGGCTATATCATGGCATTTCAAACTGAAAAAGATTGTTCCCCTATCCACTATGGAAGCTGAATACATAGTTGCTACAGAAGCTAGCAAAGAGCTTTTGTGGATGAAGAATTTTTTAAAGAAATTATCCATTAGGCATGAGAAATATAGCATCCACTGTGACAATTAAAACGCCATCGACTTGAGTAAGAATGTTACATATCACTTATAGACAAATCACATCATTTTCGCTATCATTGGGTCAGAGATGCTTTGAAGAACCATTTGATGCAGATTGTCAAGATTGACAAAAGAATCCGTCAGATATGATGACGAAACCTCTTCCAAAGGAGAAGCATGAGGTCTGCCGGAGTTTGACTGACCTGATTTCTGTTTTAAGACCTCTCTTCATCATGAGGCTAGAGAGATTGTTGGGAATGTCCAGCCAAATGATGAAAAAGCTTTTCATCTACTGCATGCATTCATGCATGATTCCTTATCTATCAGACACTTTCATACACCCCTTTGGTTTTCCAATCATTTGAGAGAGTAATTGACAACCTTTTAGATTTCATGCACCCTTTTGAATTCCCCATCAATTAAGAGAGTAATTGGTGTGGGATACCAAGAGCCAAACCTTCTCTATAAAAAGAGAGGAGATGGGAGCATCACAATCATCACAAAAATAAGAACAACAAGATATAGAGAGAAACCAATGAATATAACCAAACTGAGTTTTCTAACCAGCAAGAAGTTCTGACCTTGATTGAGGGGCAAACTTTATCCGATCAAGACAAAATTTTAAAATATTGTTCCTGAGGTGTTGTGGGTAACATCCAGTGGTCAAATCATCAATCCGAGTCCTCTACTATTCTTAGTTATCCACCTTATTCTGATGAGTTTGTTTCATGCTATTCACTCTTCGTACTGAAGTATAATGTTGATTGTTGATGGTTGGTATTCTTCTAGTGATTGTAATCTCATTATTTGGAGATAGTGGAAGATTTGATCTGAGCTAGGTCCCGTGGTTTTTTCCCTTAGTGGATTTTTCACGTAAAAATTTGTGTGCCTCGTTTACTATTTTGTCACTATTTTACATTGTTGATTTCATATCAACACAAAGAAGGAAATTACATTTCACAATTTTAATAGATTTTTTCCAAAAGAGTTTTCATGTGCAACCTTACAATAATAAAGACAAGTAGATTGACTCCATTGACGAATTAGATGCGAGGTGGACAAGGTCAAAATATTGGTTCATGGTTGAATGTTGATGATGCTGCATTACAAGACCAAGATCCATTGGGCCTATAAATTCTCAGGGATGAGCTTTCAGAGTTGAAACTGAAACTTTTAAAGAGAGACTAACTATACATTATGTGCATACTCCATAATCAAAATTAGAACTCTAGTAAGTTTGTCATGATACAAATAATTACCCAAACATTTACCTCAAACAGATTTTAATTTGTAACTAGGTCAGTCCATTCTTCCAATAGCAATATTTTTTATTTAAAAAAAAATCAAACTTGAAAATTAAGAAGAGAAAAAATTATTCTAATGTTAACAAAAATCAGAATAAAGATAGATCATAAACTTAAATTAAAAAAAAAACAGAAATCAACTTGCAGAATATGTTATACCGAAGTGAGAGATCCACCGAGACAAATAGTTCATCAATCATTATAAAATAAAATCTATTAAAATAAAATATTAGAAGATGCAATGCTAATAAACTATTAAACCCTAAAATTTTCATCATAATAAACCCTAAATTTATTATAAGTTAAAAAAATAATAAACCCTAAAATTTTCAAACATTTTTACGAGCACAGCCACATGAAGATGCTAACAAAACGTTAAATCTCAAAGTATTTCATCACAATCATAAATAGAAAAAAATAAACACTATTTATTTTTGAGAGAGAACTAAACGAGAATCAGAGTGAGTGAGTGAGATGCAAAGAGTACCCGCAAACATGCATGAAGTAGGAACTGAAAGGGAGATAGAGAGACGGTCTGGGAGAGGAGGGGAGAGAGAGAGAGAGAGAGCGGGAGAGATCGACAACAAAGAGGAGAAAAAATAATAGCAGCGCGAAAACTTTTTTCAATTGGGCTTTTTTGGTTGTCGTAATTGGCTGTAATTCGTAAGTCGTAATTAGTAAAGTCTTTTACAGTTATAAATGAGTTACATGCATGTAAGTTTCGTTTTCAATTGGGCTTTTTTAGTTGTCGTAATTGGCTGTAATTCGTAAGTCGTAATTAGTAAAGTCTTTTACAGTTGTAAATGAGTTACATGCATGTAAGTTTTATAGTGTTTGGTTGATAATATAAAGTTGTAAGTGAAAAAGTGTATTGTCTTTTAAGGTTTTTGTTCGTCGTAAGTGAAAAAGTTGACCACAAAATTAACTATTTGGTGATTTAAAAAGTTTTAATATTGCAAATAAATACTAAAAATGCTAATTATTTAAAAATTTAATATTATATAAAAAATAATACAATTTGCATGACCACAAAATTAATTGTAAGTGTGTTGTAAATGAGTGGTAATTGGGATGCAAGTGAGTGATAGTTGAGTTGCGTAAGTCTTTTACGAATTACGGTCCAAACAAACATCGTAATTATAATTGGATTGTAAGTCATTTACGAATTACAGACTTTTACGACGAAACAAACAGCCACTAAAGAACACTTCTCATATTTTTGTTGGGTATTCTGCTTAACAAGAATCAATCTGACAACTAATCAAGATCACTGAGATATCAACAATCTAATTGGCCAGGTCGGCAAATATCAGGTGGGAGGTTTTCCGTTCAATAGAACGTTCCTTAATTTAAGAACCACCTTTCAATTTCCTTCCTTGGTTTAAGCACTAATTAGACTGAATCCAAGTCAGTCTCGATATACTGTAAAGTATACCCCCTATATAAAGGACTTAATCCACTTATACAGTATCACTTAGACTGAATCTAAGTCAATCTCGATATACTGTAAAGTATATCCCCTGTATAAAGGACTTAATCCACTTATACAGTATTTGAAGTGAGGTACGCTTAGAGCGAATCTCCTTAAGACAATTACGTCCCCCGCACCGGTGCTAACGGGATAATGGACGCTGGTCTCCCAAGATACAACACTTCTTCACGGTATTTGGATAGCACTACAGAATCACCGTACGGTCGAACCGTAGTCAACCAGTACCTTCACAGGATCGTTGAAGCAGCGGTACAAGGACAAATTTCAACTGAATATTTGCCTTTACTCTTTGGAGGAGCACCCACTGTTGAGGACGATGGAAGGTTGAAGAATATTCTTCTTCAGAAGTCTTAGATTCAGACAACAATTCTATAAAAGAATCTGTTGAATTTTCTAATCCTTCTTTCAGAACGAATTTTGCAGAATCTCTGTTGGAAGTCGCTTCGGAAACCGGGTTACGGATTTCCCACTTCCCGTTGGAAGTCACTTCAGAACTCCCTTTTGGAAGTCACTTCACTTCAGAACTCTACTTTGCAATTCAGAATGCAAAACTTAATTTGCAATTCAGAATTCAGAGAGAAGAGAAGATTGGTGTTGTTGTTGGTGTGTTTCAATAGAGAGTTTGGAATGCTTTATATAGCATTCCAAGAGGGGCCAACAGGTCTGAACCCAAACGAAAGGTTGCACCCTTTCGTCCCAGCAGACGTGTCTGTTGGCAGCCCAACAGTCGCAACTGTTGACGCGGAGCGGTCTGTTTCGCAACCTTTGGTTGTCCAATAGGTGCGCAACCGTTGGTAGTCCAACAGGTGCGCAACCGTTGGCAATCCAACAGGTTTGCAACAGGAGCGGGTCCTTGGGACCTGATTCAAAAAGAACCAGGCCAGGTAGGGAACTCAGACTCAGATCTGAACCCGAGTCCAGTAGACCCAGACCCAGACCCAGACCCAGACCCGGGCCGGCACCGGCCGTCCGCCGCCAGCGGCGGCGCGCGTGCGCGCACGTATGTACGTGCATAGTTCCCTCCTTTTCGCGCGCGAAAACTCCAAGTACCCAAAGGGCACACCCTTTGTTCTCAATTTTCTCTATTTATACTACACAAGCTTCCATCCCACGGCCAATGTGGGACTAAATGTTTGTAGCAACCTTTAGTCCCATTTGGCTTTGAATTAGGCAATCTTTGGACTTGAATATCTCATTCATTCGAAGTCGGAATTGAACATGTGAATATACCACGTTCATCACAAATGGAAGGAGAATACACTCCAACCATCATCCGGTTGATTTGATCAACGGATCTCGCCATAATTCAACTTGAAGATTCCCTTTATATTCTTCAATTCCAACAATCCCCCACAATGAATGGAGATTCAAGGAAATGACACACAAAGAGACTGATTCTATTGTGTAAGGTACTTTAGAAAAGAAACTGCATAAGGATAGGTGAACTAGGTCTTGAACCTTCCATAGCGAAAGCTTTATCGGACTTACTGGCTAATCAGTGAACTAGGTCTTGAACTGTTAGCCGTTAGTGTAAGTCAAGTCAACAAGCTTCACACAGTGACTTTCCAAATCAACTTTGGTTCTCTGTTGTGTCCGTTTTGGCCCTGGACATTCTTGGTTTCAGAGAGTATCTTTAGGGAATAACAGCCTCCATAGAGATTCCAAAGAGCCGACCCAACTCTATACTCACATAGGTGATGGACCTATTAAGAGTAGTCTACTCTACTCCACTTGTTTAGTAACAAGATATAGGCATCATTAAAAGCGTTAAGCTTATCCTTAATCCATTTGTAGAAAAGCACTTATGTGCACCTTAGGAATGGATTGGAGTCAAGCTCCCAAGTGCTTACTTGCTGAGTCAATTATAACTAGTTTTTCCTCTTGAACTTAGTCCGTGGGATCTCCAGTCGCTAAGTGAGGTTTCCATTAAGCTGACTCGGTAAGGTTAGGCTTTTAGACCCATTCCCCTCGATGCGCAGTTTATACGCTCTCCACTTAAACCTTTAGTAAGCGGATCCGCTAAATTATCCTTTGACGATACAAAGTCAATAGAGATAATTCCATTTGAGAGCAACTGCTTCACGGTATTATGTCTACGACGAATATGTCTAGACTTACCGTTGTATAAAACATTTTGTGCCCTAGATATAGCTGCTTGATTATCGCAGTGTATACATATAGCGGGCACTGATTTTTGCCATAATGGTATATCTTCTAAGAATTGTCGAAGCCATTCTGCTTCTTCTCCAGCCTTATCTAAGGCTATGAATTCTGATTCCATAGTGGAACGGGCAATACATGTTTGCTTAGAAGATTTCCATGATACCGCTGCTCCTGCTAGAGTAAATACGTATCCGCTAGTTGATTTTGATTCCTCAGAATCTGCAATCCAATTAGCATCACTGTATCCTTCCAGTACAGGAGGATATTGTCCATATCTCAAGGCATATTCCTTGGTATGTGATACGTAACCCAATACTCGTAGTAGAGCGGTCCAGTGTAGATCACTAGGATTGCTAGTGTATCTACTTAACTTGCTTACAGCGTAAGCAATATCGGGTCTAGTGCAATTCATTAAATACATTAGACTTCCGATAATCTGAGAATACTCCAACTGGCGTATTCCAGTTCCTGTATTCTTATGAAGGTGGACGTGTGGGAGAAAAGGATTTGTATTCTCTTTTATCCCATGATCCTTGAATCTTTCTATCATCTTATCCACGTAGTGAGATTGAGATAGACTGATTCCTGTAGGCTGTCTAAAAATCACAAAGACAAGCCACCAAAACGTAGAGATCCAAGATCCAGGCGCAAGGCTAAATGTGACAATCAAGACGCGAAAGTCCAAACCCGCGTCTCAGCATCAAGGCGCGTTGGCTCAACGCCCGCGTCTCAGCATCAAGGCGCGTTGGCTCAACGCCCGCGTCTCAGCATCAAGGCGCGTTGGCTCAACGCCCGCGTCTCAGCAACAAGGTGCATCCACCTTGGTTGTAACCACCCCGAATATGGCGCCATCCACCGCCCATGTAGCGGGGAAGTTGGCCCTCATCGTGGAGCACTTTTAGGGGGCACGATCACCCCCTAAAAACCCTATAAATAGTCCCGTCACTATGGAATAGGGGCGGATTTTGGAGAAAGAAAAAAAGGAGAGATCATCGACAGAGAGAGAGAGAGCTCGACTCTTCAAGCCAGCTTGCTGCGTACAAGTTGCTCTTCGCCTACCTTCTCTTTTAGAGTTTTGGTGGACGGGGCTGAGTTACTCCTTCTACCTACCAAGGAGAAGATCCCTCGACGGTACTGACGGTCATCTGGTCAACGGAGAACAAGATTCACTCTCCACCGCCACACGAAGAACCCAGCACTAAACAAAGGGGGAATTCAAGATTCAATATTCCCCTCCCTTGTAACCGGAAGATTAGCCTGTTGTAATTTTTCATCTGATTCAAGGAAAAGTTACTCCAGTCCGCTCATCGATAGTTTTCCGCGTCCAACAAGAGATGGCGACTCCGCTGGGGACTACGTTTGTCACTGACGAACAAGCCGTGGCGCAGGATGATCTCCTCCGTAGGGGGAAAATGGTCGAGACACTTGTTGTGGAGTTCGACCAAGCGAAGTATGAAGAGTTTCTCTCTTCTGGCTCCAAGAGCCCAAAGACCCGCGTCTGTCGCAGGGTCTCGGCGGGGAATGGCCCCGAAGCCCGACCTGAAGCTCTCTTGGGCGCCGCTGCTGTTGCCCACTGTGCCCAACAAAGTTCACGCGACAACGCCTCTCAGAAGGCCCGCGCGATCCCAAGCACAGTTGCTGTTGCGACCAACTCCGGCGCACAGAAAACCCGTGTCAACGTCTCTCAGGAGACCCGCGTGGTTAAACTCCCTGATGTTCAACATCAGGATGTTGTTGGTTTCTCTCCACCTCCTCGACGCAACCGGAATGCTGAGCGTCGACAGAGGAGACGTGCGCGTCAACTGCAAGTTGGAACCGTTGGTTGTCCAACTGAAGCTGGACGCGACGTACAGTCTCGCGCCTTGCCCGCGTCACGTCCAGTACGTGAAATCTGCGTTTGGCGGCCCAAGCGCGCAACTCCTCAAGTTGAGTCCTCTGAAGACCAGCTTACCAAACGCCAAAGCGAAGCTTTTGCGTCTCGTCAAACGCAGGAAGCATGCACCCAGAGACGAGGCGCCCTGCAGCCCACTCTCTCTCACGCGGCTCAGCCCGGACGCACCAGGCAGCAACGCGATACTCGCGTCTCATCTCAACAGAGACGCCAGACGCGCGTTCCACAGTCACGACGCGGAAACCGCGTCCCTGAAGTCTGCGTCCATTCTGCACAGCACATGGATGCCTCCCGTCTTCGACGTTGTGAGGCTAGTCTCTTTGATCCCTCTTCCATGGATTTGAGGGATTATCTGACAAAGAAAAGAAGTGCCCACCAGGTCACTTCATCTTGCTGCTGCCAACGGCTTATCTCCATGCTTGCGGAGTGCCGTTGCGGGTCGAGTGTGCACCAGCAGTCCTTAGCTGGACAACTGACCTCGATTCCCCCGTCAGCCAAAAGAAGGCGCTCCCATAGAAGGAGAGTCTTCTCTGACATTGAATACCTGGAGCTTACTCCGAACATGACAAGCAGGAGCAAGGGGAAACAACTTGCAGTCAGCTCAGACGAGTCCGAGTCTGACTCTGAACCGGAAGGGGTGTATCGACACACTCGCACCCGGACGGGGGCCATTCCCCCAATTGACTATAATGCCTTAGCCCACGGCATTAGAGCGAATGATTCCCACTCCGCCGTAGTGGAATCAGGGGCTTCGAACTCTTCCGTCGAGAAGGAGACCTCTGCCTACATGACAGGCACTCCTGAGGAGACGGCAAGACGTATAGAGCAGGTCCAGAAAGCACAAATGGACATGATTATTTCTCAGCAGGCGTCGATTGACTCCCTCAAGCAGGCGATTGCACAACTGCTGGAAGACTGGAGGAAATCTCCTCCTAGGAGGTCAAAGGGCAAAGGGAGAAAGGGAGAAAGCTCATCTTCCGAACCTTCTGAGGAGGCGCGACGATCTACTTCAAATTCGTCCAAATCTTCGTCGCACGACCCAGAAAAGGCTCATACTAAAAGAATGAGTCAACTGGAGCAACGCCTCAATGCCCTTGCCAGTCGCAAAGACCTCCAAGAGGTTGGAGTGGTCCGGCCCTATCCAGCTGAGTGGGATCTAGTCCCGTACCCTCCTAAGTTCAAGGCTCTAACCCTCCAAGCCTTCAATGGGAAGGGGTCCCCTAATCAGCACATCTACTACTTCAAATCCCAAACCGGGAATGTAGTAGATAATGACGCCATCCTGGCGCGACTATTCATCGACACCCTGAAAGGGTTGGCCTTTGAGTGGTTCATGAAACTCCCGGAAGGTTCTATTAAGAACTGGGGCGACTTGGAGAAGCTGTTCTTAACACGCTTCTTCGAAGATGACTCCGAGGTCACAATGCCCACCCTGTTGGCTACGAGACAGCGAAAGGGAGAGTCCGTCAAATCTTTCGTGGAAAGATTTCGGAACGTGGCACTCCGGTGTCCAAGCGGTATGACCCAGGCCACCCTGGTGGAAACATGCCTCCACAACCTCCAAACCTCACTCCTTGCTCAAATAGGGGTTGCTGAAAGCCGCACCTGGAAACAATTAGTCCAACAAGGTGAACAGGCTGAGGAGATTGTTGCCCGCGTCAGGGCAGAAGAAGGCAAGCCTAGGCCGGAAAGGTCGACTAGGCGAGCGCCAGACACCTCCCTCCAGACGAAGCGGAAGGATAATTTGGCAACAGAGACCAAATCTCCCGCCAAACCTCAAACAGGTAAGGCGAGTGGCTCTTCAAGCCAACCCCGCACCCACAAGCAGTATTCCTTCAAGGAGGAACATGTCGATTCGCTCTTCAAGCTACTCAACAAGAGCAATCGACTGAAGCTCCTGAAATTAGGCGCCCGGAGGAAGTCGGCAAGACCGACAATCCCAACTACTGCATGTACCACAGGATGTTGGGACACCCTACCAAAAGCTGCTATGTCTTCAAGGACATCCTTCAGGCTTTGATTGACGCGGAGGTGCTAAAGCTCCGACCAGAACAGAAGAAGGTCACGGCTAATGTGACGTCGGTTCTCCAGTTCGGGAGACAACCTCCAACGCCTGCGGGGGTAACTCCTATTCCAAGGGGAGAATTAAGAGTGGTCAACACAGACCCTCACCAGCAGCAGGAGAAGGGCTTGGTACCCGTCCCTACGCCTCAAGGGGAAATTATGTGGGTCCACCCCGACCTAGTGGACAACCAGCAGTGGACTACTGTAACCAACAGGAAGTCCAAAGGCAAGGCAAAAGCTTCGTCCTGCCATGTGGTATGTGCTTCCTCCCGAGAAGCAGAGGATGATGTTCCCTCACTGACTGATTCAGAAGAGGAAACCATAGTCTTGGCCGCAGAGCCCAACCAACCAATGACGGGGACTCGTTCAGGACAGCCCTACTTGAAGCAGTACGGCGAAGTGGCGGCAAACCCTCCACAACCGGTTGCAGAGCCAACTAGGCCCTCCACGAAGCCACCTGTGGAGAAGCAGAAGGAGACTCGATTCTCTCGAGCCCTTCAAAGAGGCATCGCGGAAGGGTCTTCGGCACCTTACCGCTTTGATGTCCTGGCTCAGCTGGCCAATATACCGGCACGCATTACCTTGTATGAACTTCTTAGACTATCAAAGTCGACCAGGGAAGCTCTGCAAGAAGCTCTGGCAAATGCTGAGGTCTTCATGACCCAGGTGCCGAAGGAAGAAGATGTAGAGGATTGCCTCCACACCTCCCAGAATACCCCCTGCATCACCTTCACGGCAGATGATATGCAGGTCAAAGGGAAGCATGATCGACCCCTGTACTTCACAGGTTATATCGGATCATCTGAGGTGAACCGCATTCAGGTAGATCCAGGGTCCGCATTGAGCATCATGCCTCGCCGAGTCATGCAACACCTCGGCATCCCTACTCACCGTCTGAGCCCTACACAGACGACCATCTACGGGTTCAATGCCAATGGCACCCGTCCGATGGGGAAAATCAAGCTCAAGTGCCAGATTGGGAGCCTCAAGTCGGAGGTGACGTGCTACGTCATCGAGGCCGACACTTCCTACAATCTGCTGCTGGGACGACCATGGATTCACCGCAACTCCATCGTTCCCTCCACTCTTCACCATGTCATGAAATACATTGACGCGAGTGGGAAGGTGCAAACGTTGGTTGCCGAAAGGTATCTGTTTAAGGGGGTCGAAAATTATTTCACGGACTCCCTCCTATATCAGGATCCGGTGGATGAAACCCCGCAACTGGAGGTGCCAGACTCTGGTAATGAGGCTGACACTGAGACCGAGCAAGAAGAGTGCTTGTGGAAGTTGGAACCACTTGTAAAGAGCACTAATAAGCTCGATGTTGATAATACCACCGACGATGCAGGCGGCTGGTATATTAATGAGAATTTAGACTTTGAGTACTTTTCTGCGTGTGCATCCGATTCAATACCATCGGATACTAGTACCGACGTAGACGATGACATCTGGTTGGCAATGGATGCTTTGACATCATTGCATGTACCAGTAAAATCATCTTTCGGGACATACCAGGATAATGGTGATGCGCAGGAATCTATATTCATGGTTCCGACAAGACGAAAAGGCCAAAAATCAATCCTATTTGGGCGAATGACGACTGAACCAACGCCCCGCGAAGAATCAGAAAGTGAGGAGGAATCCCCTTAGCTCAGTCATTATGAACCAAAAACGCTCAAAATGATGAAGTGCATGGGGTATGACCTAACCAACAGACCCGGGTTGAACTTCGGCAAAGGAAGAAGAACGCTACTTTTCTCCTTTGTGCCGAAAGGGAAGGCCCCCGATTATTATCATCGGACGCGCAGGGGGTTGGGCTATGTATCAACTCCGGTCCCATCAGCCTCCGATTCTCAAGAATCGTCGAGCAACGATTACTCTTCAGACACATCATCTTGGGAGTCAGATGTCAGTGTCGGCAACATCTTCAAGGAACTTTCAGTGAACATGGTTTCGACAATCCACCTAGAAGATGGAAATGAAGAAATGATCCAATCTGATACAGATCCTTGGATCAAACATTTAAATGCTCTTTGGGATACCCGCTTTGAACAGCGTGAGCCACCCACAGAAGACAAGGTTGTTCAGATCAACCTAGGAGATGAGGCTAACCCTAAGCCCATCTTCATAAGTGACGGCCTGTCACCTTCAGAGAAGAAGGATGTAATATCTCTTGTACAAGAGTATATAGACGTCTTCGCCTGGAATTATGAGGACATGCCAGGACTTGATCCTCAAGTGGCCATGCACCGCCTCAACATCAATCCGGACGTAAAACCTGTCAAACAACAGCAGCGACGGTTTCGCCCAGAAATAATGGAGGCAATTCAATCAGAAGTCAGAAAACTCATTGATTCTGGCTTCATCAGAGAAGAACAGCATCCCGACTGGGTGGCCAACATCGTCCCCGTTTCCAAGAAGAACGGGAAGATCAGGATCTGCATCGACTTCCGTGATCTAAACGAGGCCTGCCCCAAGGACGAATTCCCATTGCCAATCACAGATGTCATGATTGACAATACTTGTGGATTCGAACGAATGTCCTTCATGGACGGATTCTCAGGATACAATCAAATCAAAATGTATCCTGATGACGAAAAGCATACCTCCTTCAGGACACCCCTAGGAGTGTATTGCTACACCGTCATGCCCTTCGGACTGAAGAATGCAGGGGCAACATATCAAAGGGCCATGAATGCCATTTTCCATCAGCAAATACGCAAAACGGTGGAATGTTATGTTGATGACATCGCGGTAAAAAGCCGCGCTAAAAGCGATCACGTAGCAGACCTGAAGGTGGTCTTTGACATCATGCGGGCTCATCAATTGAAGATGAATCCCACAAAGTCCTTCCCGGGGGTAGCCAGTGGCAAATTCCTAGGATTTGTTGTGACTTCCATAGGAATCCATTTGGACCCGGAAAAGATCCGCGCTATCCAGGAGATGCAACCCCCGAAAAGCCTCAAGGAGCTCAGGGGATTACAAGGACGATTGGCGTACATCCGCAGGTTCATCTCAAACCTTTCCGGAAGATGCCAACCTTCGCTAAGCTGATGAAGAAGGGTGTCTCATTCATTTGGGATGACGCTTGCCAACAAGCGTTCGAGGAAATCAAGCAATACCTCACCCACCACCAGTCCTTGCAGCTCCAGTATCCGGAAAGCCGTTTCTGGTGTACGTCCGAGCGATGGATCATTCTTTGGGAGCTCTACTAGCTCAGAATGACGATCAGGGACATGAGCAAGCAATCTACTATCTACGTAGAACAATGATCGGAGCCGAACATCGGTATAACCTGATCGAGAAGGAATGTTTGGCACTGGTGTTCGCTATCCAGAAAATGCGACACTATCTGGTAGGCCAAACTATAAACGTCATATCAAAAGTCAACCCTCTGAGGTTACTTATGACTAAACCTTCATCGCTAAATGGCCGACTGGCAAAATGGGCCATATTGCTATCACAATATGAAATGCATTTTCTGCCACAAAAGGCTATTAAGGGACAAGCGGTGGCGGACTTCTTAGCTGAACACCCAGATCCGAGGGCAGTCAAACTCTACGAGGATCTCCCAGACGAAGTGGCCGAAGTCTACCTGACTCAGACATCGTTCGAAAGTCAAGTGTGGCAACTTTTCTTCGACGGTGCATCAAGGACAAACCCCAAGGGACACGTACTGGCGGGGGTAGGAGTAGTACTTGTCTCCCCACAAAATTATGTGATCCCCCGAGCTGTCTCACTGACCGAGCCTTGTTCCAATAATGTGGCGGAATACAACGCTCTTTTGATTGGGATGCAATTTGCCGATGAGATTGGCGTTAAAAATCTCGAGGCATACGGTGACTCTAAACTCATCGTCAGCCAAGTTCGCGGGGAGTACGAAGTCAGACATGAAGACTTGGTACCCTACTACAATGCAACTGTCCGCATGGTCGAGGGATTTACAAGCTTCTACATCGACCATGTACCACGCAGGCAAAATGCGCACGCCGATGCACTCGCATCCCTGGCTGCCTCCCTAGCTCTTCCAGCTGGAGCAATGGAGAAGATATTCGTCTACAGCCACGACCTGTATTGCCCGAGAAATGCTCTCGAGGATTATCAGGAGTCAATGGGAGGTCGTCACCGCCAAGAAGCACTTGAAGCGTCAACCGGTCCAGAGCCTAGAGACTGGCGGTTCCCCTACATTGATTTCGTCTTGTATGGCATCCTGCCTGAGGACGCCAAAGAAGCGGCTGCCATTCGAAGGAAAGCCCCCAAATTCTATTATAATGCGATTACGCGAACATTGTATCGTCGATCGCATGACGGGATCTTATTCGGTGCCTCTCACCAAACGAAGCACAAGAAGTATTGAAAGAGGCCCACGACGGTATGTGTGGAGCCCATCAACCTGGCCCAAAACTGGCACATCGACTCCAAAGATTGGGTTACTATTGGCCTAAGATGATTGCTGATGCCGTCACTTATGCCAAGAAATGTCACGCCTGCCAAGTGCATGGCGACTTTATCCATCAAGCGCCAGGCTATCTCCACTCTACGGCCTCTACCTGGCCATTCGAAATGTGGGGCATGGACGTGGTTGGTCTATCAGCCCGCCATCATCAAAAGGACATCGGTTCATTCTGGCGATAACGATTACTTCTCCAAATGGGCTGAAGCCATCCCTTTGAAGGAGGTCAAGTCGTCGAACGTGATCAAGTTCGTGAAACATCACGTTATTTACCGTTTCGGCGTACCTGGGCGAATTGTCCATGACAATGGACCCCAGTTCATCAGCCAGGCTTTCCAGAGATTCTGCGCTAAGTTCAGAATCCAGAGTGTGTCCTCAACGGCATACTATCCTGCCGCCAATGGCCTCGCAGAAGCTTTCAACAAGACTATTGGCAAGCTTCTCAAAAAGTTCGTCTCGAAAAGTCAACGAGACTGGGACGACAAGTTGGGTGAATGCTTATGGGCTTACCGCACAACTGTGCGAACCCCGACTTGAAAAACACCTAGAGGGGGGGTGAATAGTGTAAGTGCTAATCAAAGAAACTAATGCAAACTAAGTGCGCTAAATGCGGAAGCTAATGCAAATTATGCACAAACTAATACAATACAACAAGTGTAGCCGAATTCCCCTTGCGAGGCTCTGGACTAACTCCTCTTGATTCCCCTTGAAATGGGTTGAGCGCTATGTGAAGCTCTTGTTGGATGAGTATAAGTTAGGCACACACACAAGCAATCCTAGCAATGTGCACACACAATCAAGCCAAGCAATCAAGGATATAGCAATAAGAGATGCAAGGCACAACACAAGCAATATATGATATGGCAATATGAGTTATGCTCAACACAAGCAAATATGATATGATGATATGAAGTATGATGCTTTGCACAATATAAATGAGAGAGAGTTAGAGAGACAATGGATCAATACGCAAACACAAAGATTTGTTTCGAGGTTCGAGCACCTTGCTCTACATCCCGCCTACACCACCGTGTAGGATTTCCACTATCTCAACTCCCACCGAGGGAACCTCTACCGAAGAGGATTTCTTACAACTCTAGGAGTACCTAACTCCTCTCTCAATACAACCTCCACCGAGGCCAACAACAACCAACAACAACACCTCTACCGAAGAGGCTCACAACCAACACTATCACCTCACACTTGAGGGATACAACTCAATCACCCGATCACCTCTACCGAAGAGGGATTCACAAATAAAAGGGTGTTTACAACAAAGAGGTTTACAACAAACAACCTCAAACTCTTCTCTTTCTTTTCTCTTTTCTTTTTCCACAAAAACAAGATCCTAATAGTTTAGGATAGAAGATAGCTCAAGTGTGGAAACTAGGTGTTTTTGGAAACAAGCAACAAAGAAAAACTTCTTGGGAAATCACTTGTAGAAGATAGAAAATACAAAACAATACAATCTCCCAAAACCCTAGCTTTCTTTGATTTTCCAAAAACCCAAAACAAATCAAGATGAGAAGTTTAAAGCCCAAAAACTCTTTTAAAAACTTGTTTTAAACTTCTGAAAACCTGGGATTTTTCTCTTGTAAAAACCTTGGCCAAAATCCCAAATGAATAGGGTTTATATAGGTCAAACCAGAAAACTAGCCGTTAGGCTGATGTGGCAGTTCTGACAGCCACCGGTCGACCGGCCCGGTCGACCGCCAACGGTCAAAAATGTGACCGTTGGGCAATATCGGTCGACCGGTCCGGTCGACCGAAAATTCCCGAGAGCAGAGCTCTCAACTCGGTCGACCGGCCCGGTCGACCGGCTCTGTGCCTAACAGACGTGCACGTCCGTGCACGTCGGTCGACCGGATCAGTCGACCGGCCCTTTGGTGCGGTCGACCGTCCCGGTCGACCGACCAACCTGTCAGCACAGTCCAGGTCAGAAAAATTTGGAAAAATATTTTCTAAAATCTTTTAATACTTTTAAAAATATCATAAAAATTGTTTTATCATTTTATGTTGAAACATAAACATGTGATAAAAATTTCAAGACATATATCAATCATATCAATTCATTTTTGTGTCTTGCCAATTTTATCAAAAACAAAACTTGTATTTTTATCAAACTTGATTTTTCCAAAGCATGAATAGGATAGTCAAAATAAGTTTGTTTACCAAGTTAAAGCATGTATGTATAAATAGAGAACATCTACTATACATATAACATATGTAAACTTGTTTGATCTATTCTTCATGAAAACAAAAAACCAAATCATGAAACGTGTGTGTTTTGTGCACTTGAGCATATCAACTAAACTAAGCTTTACAAATGGATCTAAAACTCTATCTAAACTAGGATACCTAAGTCTTCTTGTCGATCTTCATCTTCAAGTAGACTCGGTCCAAATTCCGTGACTCTCCAAGTGCAAAGGTATGATCTTTAAGCTTTGGCACCGGAATCATCATGAATAGCTTCTAATCATCTTGTTGAAGCTAATCATCAACTAATATCCTGTTAATGATCTGAAACTTAGAAACACAGAATATTAGTAAACATAACTACATGAGTGTTGATCATCATCAAAACTAGAGTGGAAGGCCATTGGGCCAACAATCTCCCCCTTTTTGATGATGACAAAACTCATGAGTTATATATGCATGGATTAAAGATAAGCTTCAAGGAAGCTCCCCTTAACTCATGCATCACAATAAACATAATAGATATGCAATGAAAGCACATGATACTAAACAAAAGCATGCATCATATCTTATTATTTATCCCTATGCATGAACTTGGTATATGCAAAAACACAATCATGCATATATAAAAACAAAACTCAAATTCTTCTCCCCCTTTTTGTCAATCATCAACAAAGGGTAATCAAAACCATAAATAAAATGAGGGGTAAAGATTTTTCTCCCCCTTTTTGTCAATCAAAATAATGCAAACAAGTTCTCCCCCTTTTTGTCTAAAACAAAAAAAAAAAAACAAAATCAATAAGGGGTGACTACAAACATGATATCAATTAAAAATATGTCAATGAAGCATCTTGATACAATAAACAAGAATCAATATATGTTATATGCTATATACATTCATGAAGAGGAAGACGCTAAGTTAGCTTCCCTACACATATGCATTACATGAAGAAGGGATGACAAGCCCCAATTCACATAACACATATTATGTAATGCATAAGAGGAGATGTGAAGCTCCCCCTACACACGTATATCATATAAAGAAGAGTTGTCAAGCTCCTCAATTTATAATATACTCAACATGAATCTATATGTAGAGAGATGTTAAGCTCTCCTTGCATATGGAAATACAAATCAAAACTTTGAATATTTTCTTTAAACAAAATTTTGAAAATACCAATTGTAATTAAAACATAAGTCTTGAATTCTTAAACATGAAATCTTGAAACCAAAACAAATTTTGAATTTCTTAAATATGATACCAATTGTAAATATTTTACCAATTTGATGTGATATCATATGTTTAAAATAACAACTTTTAATCATAAAGAGTGGGAGTACAAATACCAATTGAAGTACAAAATCAATTTTCTCCCCCTTTATGAAATACAAACTAAAGTCATGCATAGTCTTGATAACAATTTAAAAGTAATCAATTTAAACAAAATTGAAACTCAAGCACTAGCATAAACACAAAACATAATATGTATGAAAGATAGATACCAATAGAAATTGATATACTTGGAATTTAAAGCATACATACATACAAAACATATATGAGTATACAAGAAGATCAAAATGATACCAATTGAAAGAGTTCAATGATACCAATTGACATAACAATAAGTTCAAGTGTATACATCATATTATCTACCACCCAATCATAATTCAAGTTTTAAAGATTTTCAATTTAGGGCATACATGAACATGATCTCCCATCCTACCGCCCTTGGAAGGTAGGGGTTTTCAAAAATAGATTTGAAAATGTAGTTTTGTTTGAAAATCACTACCAAAATGAAGAACACCGCAACTAGTTAAATGGAAAACTTGTTAACTAGCACGAAATCCTTCAAGCAAGGAATAAAACAAAAAAAAATGAAATTCACATGATAATCATCACTCTAACCAATAAAGCATACCTCATGAGAGACAAAACATGAGCAATAGATATGAGTGTACAAATAATATGTGAAGATCATAATCATGAAAAATATTTCATTAAGCTCAATTATTCCTTAAAACATAATTCCATCAAAAACATGAAAAATCATATAAAACTACTTATTTAATCTTCAAGGCATATGTATGTCTAATACAAGCTAAAATATACATACATATCCAAAACTCAACGAGTCCACTAAATATATGCATTAAGGCACGTGGCTCAAAAAGATGTATATGTATAAGATTAGTTTGAGCTAGATAGACATATACATGAAGTTAAATATTGAACACATGAAAAACATGAAAATCATGATAAGTATGAAAATTTAGCTTTTCATTAAAACAATTTGATACCAATTCTTTTCAAGGTATATGTATGATTTGTCAACACAAGAATATACATACATATCCCTTAAACATACTTTGAGTCCATAATAGATATTTGCATGAAAGGCAAATGACTCAAGGGTATACATGTATATCTTCAAGTTTGGCAAAATACACATATACATGAAATGAAAACTCATAAAAACAAATATCAAAAATGGAATACAAGTTTAAAATGTATGAATCATCAAAACTAGACTATACTAGCACATCTAAATGGGAAAAAACAAGCATTCAATCCCAAACATATATAGATTTGTTTGTGGCCCATTCTATGTACAAGTATATAACTAGTCTAATGAAAACTAACATCTAAACATATATTCAAAACATGAAGCATTAAAACACAATATGAAAATCATCATGATAAAACAAATACATGATTATTATGTGAATTCACATGTATTAGATTCATGATGTACATTATAGCTTAAACAAAAGTGAGAACACCAAGTATGATTCATATACGCATGTGTGTCTCAAATACTATGCATGTATGTCAAGGATCTAATAAACATGGAATGAACATACTAATCCATAGACATCAAAAACATGCTATAATCAAAGATGAAATATAAAGCGTGTAAACAAATAATAAGGAGTTAGGAATTGTTACCAAAACCTAGAAGGCAACCTCCTTGTCTCCAAAACTTGGTGGTCCTCTCCACCATCTCTTCCCTTGAAAGTGATGCATCCATATGATTTCCTTTTAGTACGGAACGCATCCACTCCAAGGTGCTAACACTCTCACGTCATGTGAGAGCCCACACCTACATCAAAAACTTTAGGGGTGGTCTTTGGTACCCACATCTTGTTGGGTCCATGGGGGTTAGTCCCTTCTCTAACCCAAACAAACTTCTTGGCTAAATTTTCAACATGTAAACGATCATAGCAAAATTTAGCAAGATGGCCTTTTCGGCCACAATGTGTACATGTGTACACATGAGCATACTTGTGTTGATGGTGTCCGTGTGAAGCATGTGTATGCCGTGATGGGTGTGCATGCATAAAGGATGGAACTTGTTTCTTTCGAACCAAGGTTTCCAACCGTGAGTGGTTCATGGCAATGGCTCATAGTGGAGCCCAAACAATCTACTCTCTCTTTAGCATACAAATATCATCATTAATCCTAGAAGAAGAGGTACATGCATTAGGTAGTCTAGATGAAGAGGCTACACTAGCATGGCAAACATGTGCATCCATTTTATTTTGCAAAACAATATTTTTCTTTAAACAAACATCTAAATCATTTGAAATAGAAATGATTTGTTTTTCAAATCAACATTCTCTTTTAAAACAAAATCTACTTTTGAAGACAAATTTTCATTTTTCTTCAAAATAGCATGGCAATCATTTTAGATTTAAAAATTCATTTTCTTTAAGTGCAAGTTCTAATTGAGATCTCAATGAATCCCTTTCATTATAGACCTCAACCTTTTCTTGCAAAACATAATCAAGTCTAGAATGCAAACACTTATTTTCTTTTCAATTTCTAGACTTTTCTTTTCAAAATCTTATATTTTTCAATTAATTTTTCACAAACAATAGAAAGTTCTTCATTTAAAGCATGGGCATCAAAATTATCACATGAAGAACTAGAACAATCATCACTATCTAATTGAAGTTCCGATTGTACCTCAAGGGAGTCATTCCCTTGGACCATGAAGCATTGTGAATCGGATTCTCCACTAGATTCCTCCGGTTGGTTTGGCATTGAAGCTCGGAGGCGGTGGTTGTTGTCAATTTGTTCCACACTACAAAAGCGGAATCAAAGTTAGAAACACGTAAAAGATATTCTTTAGATAATGTGCTTCTAATGGCCTCTAGGGCTTGTGCATTGGCCCCTATATGATTACAATCACCAAGATAACATCTCTTGGTGGCCGCAAGGAAAACATGCAAAACTAGGGTCTTTAGGTACATGGACATCCTATACTTCCAACATCAATGTTGGAAGGATCATAGCTAGGTGGGGTCATGAAGTCCATGGGATAAACTAAATGTGTGCAAACAAGCAAATGCAAATGTAGATTAGCAAGCAAATGGATCACTCCTAGGATGTTAAGCCTAAGTATCAGGAGCACTAGCTCTGATACCAATTGAAAAACACCTAGAGGGGGGGGTGAATAGGTGTAAGTGCTAATCCAAAGAAACTAAATGCAAACTAAGTGCGCTAAATGCGGAAGCTAATGCAAATTATGCACAAACTAATACAATACAACAAGTGTAGCCGAATTCCCCTTGCGAGGCTCTGGACTAACTCCTCTTGATTCCCCTTGAAATGGGTTGAGGCGCTATGTGAAGCTCTTGTTGGATGAGTATAAGTTAGGCCACACACACAAGCAATCCTAGCAATGTGCACACACAATCAAGCCAAGCAATCAAGGATATAGCAATAAGAGATGCAAGGCACAACACAAGCAATATATGATATGGCAATATGAGTTATGCTCAACACAAGCAAATATGATATGATGATATGAAGTATGATGCTTTGCACAATATAAATGAGAGAGAGTTAGAGAGACAATGGATCAATACGCAAACACAAAGATTTGTTTCGAGGTTCGAGCACCTTGCTCTACATCCCCGCCTACACCACCGTGTAGGATTTCCACTATCTCAACTCCCACCGAGGGAACCTCTACTGAAGAGGATTTCTTACAACTCTAGGAGTACCTAACTCCTCTCTCAATACAACCTCCACCGAGGCCAACAACAACCAACAACAACACCTCTACCGAAGAGGCTCACAACCAACACTATCACCTCACACTGAGGGATACAACTCAATCACCCGATCACCTCTACCGAAGAGGGATTCACAAATAAAAGGGTGTTTACAACAAAGAGGTTTACAACAAACAACCTCAAACTCTTCTCTTTCTTTTTCTCTTTTCTTTTTCCACAAAAACAAGATCCTAATAGTTTAGGATAGAAGATAGCTCAAGTGTGGAAACTAGGTGTTTTGGAAACAAGCAACAAAGAAAAACTTCTTGGAAATCACTTGTAGAAGATAGAAAATACAAACAATACAATCTCCAAAACCCTAGCTTTCTTTGATTTTCCAAAAACCCAAAACAAATCAAGATGAGAAGTTTAAAGCCAAAAACTCTTTAAAAAACTTGTTTTAAACTTCTGAAAACCTGGGATTTTTTTCTCTTGTAAAACCTTGGCCAAAATCCCAAATGAATAGGGTTTATATAGGTCAAACCAGAAAACTAGCCGTTAGGCTGATGTGGCAGTTCTGACAGCCACCGGTCGACCGGCCCGGTCGACCGCCAACGTCAAAAATGTGACCGTTGGGCAATATCGGTCGACCGGTCCGGTCGACGAAAATTCCCGAGAGCAGAGCTCTCAACTCGGTCGACCGGCCCGGTCGACCGGCTCTGTGCCTAACAGACGTGCACGTCCGTGCACATCGGTCGACCGGATCAGTCGACCGGCCCTTTGGTGCGGTCGACCGTCCGGTCGACCGACCAGCCTGTCAGCACAGTCCAGGTCAGAAAATTTTGGAAAAATATTTTCTAAAAATCTTTTAATATTTTTAAAAATATCATAAAAATTGTTTTATCATTTTATGTTGAAACATAAACATGTGATAAAAATTTCAAGACATATATCAATCATATCAATTCATTTTTGTGTCTTGCCAATTTTATCAAAAACAAAACTTGTATTTTTATCAAACTTGATTTTTCCAAAGCATGAATAGGATAGTCAAAATAAGTTTGTTTACCAAGTTAAAGCATGTATGTATAAATAGAGAACATCTACTATACATATAACATATGTAAACTTGTTTTGATCTATTCTTCATGAAAACCAAAAATCAAATCATGAAACGTGTGTGTTTTGTGCACTTGAGCATATCAACTAAACTAAGCTTTACAAATGGATCTAAAACTCTATCTAAACTAGGATACCTAAGTCTTCTTGTCGATCTTCATCTTCAAGTAGATTCGGTCCAAACTCCGTGACTCTCCAAGTGCAAAGGTATGATCTTTAAGCTTTGGCACCGGAATCATCATGAATAGCTTCTAATCATCTTGTTGAAGCTAATCATCAACTATATCCTGTTAATGATCTGAAACTTAGAAACACAAGAATATTAGTAAACATAACTACATGAGTGTTGATCATCATCAAAACTAGAGTGGAAG